>JAMPIV010003802.1:0-44326 GCA_024509875.1 Oreohelix idahoensis
ATATAACATCCACAAACTTCGACCCCCCCTCTACCAAGAAAAAGCGGGTTGTGGCGACGTAAGCAACGATATCTGATTACCAAAAGCCAGGAAAGAAAAGACCGAGATGTGTCCAGCATTTCAACACACATCCTCCAACAATAAATAAAGAAACAGCTAAGTCATGCTTGGGATATCCCAGAAAGAAAGAGCCTAGACTGGATAACCACCAGAAACGCTAAAACACCATAGCGATGAGAAAGGAAATGAAAAGGAAGAAAACAAAGCTAAGTCTCCCAGGTTAAAGGCCAATATATAGTGAACAGTACTTCACTGACAAGGAAGTAAAAACGTCAAACCCGTGCTAACAAAATGACATTTCTTGATGACCTTGCAAGACAGGCAGAAGAGGCATGCACTGAGAAATGAACATAGCACAGTTATAAAATAAACTAAAGCTATCAGTGGAAAACGAGGTGCAAACAACATAACGTTAGTAAGAGACAAGCAAGGAAATCTCATCACCACAGCACAGGGGCAGGAAACAAGGTGGGCAGAGCACTTCAGAGAAACACTGATAAGGAACCACCAGAGACTCAGCTGAATGTTCCTGAGGCTGAAAGTGACTTAGACGTAAATACAGACATTCCACGAAAAGAAGAAATTATCACAGCTATCAAAGGGCTAAAAAATGGAAAAGCGCCTGGTCACGACAATCTGAATGCTGAGCTATTCAAGACAGACCCTGAACTAGCAGCAGAACTATTAGAACCACTATTTGCACAAGTCTGGGAAACTGAGACAACACCAACAGAGTGGAGTAAAGGAACAATTGTCAAATTGCCCAAGAAGGGCGACCTTGCAGACTGCAACAACTGGAGAGGAATTACCCTCCTCTCAGTTCCCAGCAAAATACTAGGCAGGATAATCATCCAGAGAATTTCAAAAGCAGTTGACCATAAACTGAGGAAAGAACAAGCGGGCTTCAGAAAGAACAGAAGATGTGCAGATCATATATTTGCCCCAGGAACATTATAGAGCAGTGCTCAGAATGGCAGAGACAGCTGTACATTAACTTTGTTGATTTTGAAAAGGCTTTCGACAGCATACACAGGGACAGCCTATGGAAAATTCTGAGGGCTTATGGAATTCCCAGCCGCATTGTTTCCATTATAAAAAGCCTCTATTCTAACTTTACGTGCAGTGTTGGATCGAGTAATGTAACTTTCGAAGTGAAAACAGGAGTACGACAGGGATGCCCCTTATCAACAACATTATTTTTGACAGTCATAGATTGGGTGATGCGCCAGACAACAGAGGGCAGTCCAAGAGGAATTAGATGGACAACGTTTTCTACACTGGAAGATTTGGAATATGCAGATGACATTGCACTGCTCGCGCATTCACACCAACACATTCAAGACAAAAACTGATAGACTGAATAAGTATGGCCAGCAGGTTGGCCTGAACATCAATCTGAAGAAGACAGAGGTCATGACACTAAATGTGGGCAATCCTGAGCCAATAACAGTAAGGACCCAGAAGTTAGAACAGACAGACACATTTACTTACCTAGGAAGCATAGTAACACCTGACGGCGGAACAAGCAAGGACATTAACAACAGAATGAATAAAGCGAGAACAGCCTTTGCTATTCTCAACAACATTTGGAAGTCTTCCCAGTACAGCACAAACACCAAATTAAGACTGTATGAGAGCTGCGTACTTTCTGTGCTTCTCTATGGTGCGGAATGTTGGAGAGTAACAGAGAAGGAAATGTCGAAACTGTCCTCCTTCCACACAATCTGCCTAAGGAAAATTCTCCGAATCTTTTGGCCAAACACCATCAGCAACCAAGAACTACTTATTCGGAGTAACCAGGAGGACATGCACACCATCATAGCTGGCAGACGCTGGAGTTGGGTTGGCCATGTCCTCAGAAGGGACCCTGATACCATCGCAAGAACAGCTATGCTATGGACCCCCCGAGGGAAAGCGAAAGAGAGGCCGACCAAAAACAACTTGGCGGAGAACTGTGGAAGCTGAGATGCAAAGAATGAACCACAGTTGGGGCACTGTACGAAGGATGGCCGCCGACCGAGCAAAGTGGAATCAATTTGTTGCTGCCCTACAAGACGCCACCAGGCGTGATGGCCGCTGACTGCTTTGACGGTTGGCGGTTATGGATCAAAGAAGAAGAAGATCTTACAAGACCAGTGCAGCACATTAATATACTCGTTACCGAATAGCCTTCAATAAGTATAAGGTAACACTCCCCCCGACTCTCTTCAAAAGGAGGTAGAAGAGGATCAGGAGAAGAACAGTGTGGTAGAGCCGGCGGGGATACAGCAGCTTAACACCCACGGGACTTCGGTTCTATATGTAGGCGAGACAAAAACTAAGCAGATAGAGAGAAGGAAAGACACCAGGCGACACAAGAGGAAACAGCTTGGTGTACGCGCTTTAGGCAAGGCAAGGCGCCGACGCGCGAAATTAACAACACACTGTACCCGATACAAAAGGACAGATGGGTTGCACCGTATCTTGATTTATGACCATTCCACGGGCAAGATACACAAGATACGTAATAAGGACAAACAATGGCCAACTTTGATCCGTCGGCGGATTCAAAGATTGTTTATCAGAAGAAAGAAGTGGGGAAACACTTTTTATTTCAACAGATCGAAGAAAGAAACGAAGAGATTTGATGTCAATAGGAATAGGTCACTTGGTTATGTGGACAGAACGAAGAGAGGCACCCAGACATTTGATGTCAGTCAGAATGGGTCACTCAAGAGAAAGAAGGGGTTTAAACCTGGCAACGAATATTACAAATACCCTAATGCAAAAGGGCGGAAAAGGAAAAGTGATATTTTAGGGACGGCAACTAGCGCCCGAATTCCCTCGGAACGCAACGTTGTCAATAGAGAAAGAGCGGAAGAGGTATTCGATTCCAGACTGGAATTCGATTCGATATTCAGGTCAAGACTGGTTAGACCAGAACAATTGAGTGCTGGAACTGTGGAAATTCCGTTCACAGTTAACAGCGATCCTCCAATGATGGCGGCTATCGCCCGGACTCCCACTGAAGGCAGGTATGTCAAGGAAGAACTACGAACGGCAGTTTTAAATGATCATACATATGAAGTCATTATAGGCTACAAATATGTGGTTTTGGTAGACACTCGTCAATCAAGAGTCACAGCTGCAGGGCAGACAGGTGAACAAGCGAAGGAGAAGAGACAAGGAGACGAGTTTGACTTCCATCCGCAAGAGCTGAGACAAGCTCACAACAACGACAAAGCGGTAGAACCTTGTTTTAAGAAGAGACTGAAGGGAGACAATCACCAGCGCAACCAGGAGAATGCTTTAAACAGCAAGGACAACTCCTTAGGAGAGTAGGAAAGCGCGGATATGAGTATATAAGCACCAGGTAGTACCAGCACGATATAGATTTTATATCTTAGGTATGGGACATGCTAGTGAATCTAGTGGTCAGGTCAGACAATACATCACTACGCAAAGAATCACCCACCATTATTATTGGCAGGGAATCGCAAGGGACATGGATCAATTTATCAGATCAGGTCCTGAATGTCAGAGAGGGGCATCAAATCATGGGAAAAGTGAGGAAGCCACTGTTAAGGGAAACAGACCACGTATGAAGAAGAGGAGGCGTCAACATGACGGAGAATATAATACGACTGGTCCTAAGTGTGAGCTAGAGATAGGCAAACAAGTTTTACTGTTTATGCATAGCAAAAAGAACAGGTTACAGATTGGATGGAACGGTCCATACACAGTGGTCGAGAAGGCATCTCGAACCAATTATAAGATTCCAGTGGAGAATCAGCTGGAAATATATACGATTATTCTGCTAAAGAGATATTTAGCCAGATACATAACTGAAGCGGCCAACTTCAGGACACGAGCAGCCACACAGCATTGGAATAAGGGAAATCCGAACTCAGTACTGCAGCCCAATGCGGTTAGACAGTCATCTGCAAGCGTGCAGAAAATCACAGCCCGCTTTACGAACTTAGTCGAGCAGGGGCGACAACGCTTGGCCACGGCCACGATATTGAAACAGGCAATGGATCAGCCATTTATAGCTGATACAGGAGAAGCAATTGAGGAAGATTGCGAGAAGAATGATTTGGACGAGGAGAAGGAGGATTGGAACGAGAAAGATGAAGAGGATAGTAATAGCGAGAAGATACCAATAGGGGGCAATAGGGAAAGCGAAATACCCCCTAATTCGCAATAGTTCTCCCATGCTCGAACTTGTTGGGGGGAAGCTATGTCACGAGGAGCGAATGAGTTTGTATTTCGACTTTCTATACTCATTGTCGGCACAGACATCGTTTGTCAAACAGGCATGGAACATCCACCTGAAATGTTTCCACAAACACGCGGACATTACCTCAACAGACTATTAGGAGTAAAGCAACAGACGTCGCGGGTGTGTGTACACAAAGCCAGTAATACCCAAGTATTATTTTGGTTAGTAATAGAACAAAATGTGCTGTCGGCGACAGAAGGCCAAGTAATTTTACAATGCGTCTGGTGGTCAGTCGTTCAGACAAAGTAATATTGGATTAAAGGAGACACAAAGTCGGGGCGAAAGTAAATAGGAAAGAATAAATAACAACATGAAAGGAGTGTGAATACAAAATTATAACGAGACGATAATAACACTGCACATGGAACAAAAAACGAACGCAGACAGATTGTCTGGTAGAGGAAAAACAAGAAAACTATACAAGCAAAATATTACAGAAATTGTACACGGTAATGAGGATTGAATGTCTGACTAAAGGAAAACAAACGAAATTTCACATGACACCAGAAGGGACCCGAAAAATCGCCAGCGGCGATTAGGACCAAATATAACCAGGAGAAACGTATCACTCGGCATTGCAAAAAAACTGCAGTCCGCCAACATACTTGGGGGTTCTAGATTTCACAAGAAAGAATCAAGACGTGTGTCAGTGAAATTCTTATATGGAAACCAAGGTTAGTGTAATATAGTTTGTACATTATTATTATACATCTATCTTAACTTCAGTCAGATAATATATACATATTTTCCATAAATATAACACTGTAAATATCAGTCACGTTTATTATAATATTATATTTTATACTCATAAGTACAGGTTGCAATAAACACCATGAGAGAATTATGATTATAATTATAACATTACACAGTTTCCTGTAACTATAACGAAGTAAATCCAAGACACTTTTATTTTGCCTCTTACATGACATGTTAAACGTGCAGTAAACATCGCGCAGCCATTCATTATAGTGATAAGATTTCACACACAAGAACACACTACAGGCGTAGCATAGTTTACGGGATACTTACAAGGGGTTCATTATTTTATCCATCACAGTGGTAGAGACAGGGACCATTCGAGATACTCATCATTCGTCTACTACGTTGTTGGCGTTAATCACGGGATAAAAGCTTTTGAGTAGGGCCAAACAGAAATACTGCGACGACACTCATCTCACGGATATTTAACGGCAACAAACCTACCAACAAAGACGGGGATTTTAGAAAAGAACTTGCCAGGCGGCGAAGGGACTTTCTACTAAACAATCACCCACACAGAAAAGTAATCCGCAATTACCTAGAATAAGGGATGCATTACTAAGAGCTATCCACGTGAATTTAATGATCAGAAGTTGCAGTAGCAAACGGACGATTTTACAACAAGTGCCTTTGAGAAATCTTGACCAGAAGTGGCAAAAGCAGACGGACGATTTTATAAACCCCGTGCTCACAAAATTTATCGAGATACTAAATTACATGCAGTAATGGACAGATTCTCCCCGTAAAACTGATGCGCAAACAAATTCACTATATACCAGATTTCACCATCATCACCACCTGAGGAAAATACCTTCACCACACATGGACATCTGCATATCAGACGAAGTCCCCACCGCATAACATTGCTTCAACACAACCTATGAATAAGCCACCGCAGCCGCTCGTGGCATTGTCAACATTAGCATTGGGAAGAACAAAAGATCAGGCTATCGACACCTGACGAAAGTAAGGGGACCGTCCAATATTATTACAGGCAGACAAAGACTTGTCCAGTGTATACAAATACCCAGAGTTTTATTGACAGTCAGTCAGAGACCCGAACAAGATATCCTTTTTGGTAGTAGTTAAGATAATTTAAATTCATCATCATCACATAGTGTATACTTTAGATTCAGTTGTGTATTTTGCATTAACTAATATCTTTCTTCACAGGGATAGTTAATGTCATTCCTAGTTGCATTTGTATTAGTGTAATTGAATGTTGTTATATTTCTGTAAGTTAATAAATGTTGTAGTTGTGTTTACCAACACACGTTATTACATATATAGAGAAGGAAAGAAAGTGTGCGAAAGAGACATACTATTCTTCCTTTCTTCCTCTTCTGTTCACCCAGTGTAATGGGGGAGGTGGGGGCTCGTTAGCATTATAATATAGAGAGAGGGGGATAGAGTGGTAGGAGTTATAGTGTCACGAGATCCAGAATCACTGGGACTGTCTGGGGGGAATTTATTCCAGAGTCTTACATTCGCCTTCTTCACTCCTGCTGCATATTCCCAACCGGTTGCCAGGCAAATCTGAGCCATTGACAAGGCCGGCACCACACCGATAACTCTCTTTGGTTACCCTTCGGGATAACCCTGTGACAGTTGTCATACGACCATCCTTGCCAATCTTACGTTGTCATACGACCATCCTTGCTAATCTTACGTTGTCATACGACCATCCTTGCTAATCTTACGTTGTCATACGACCGTCCTTGCCAATCTTACGTTGTCATACGACCATCCTTGCCAATCTTACGTTGTTATACGACCATCCTTGCCAATCTTACGTTGTCATACGACCATCCTTGCCAATCTTACGTTGTCATACGACCATCCTTGCTAATATTACGTTGTCATACGACCATCTTTGCCAATCTTACGTTGGATGCCGAATTCCAGCCTTGATGAATCATTAACCGCAATGTTGTTCTCTCATAGGAGTAATAATTAATTGTCTTAAGTGTTTCTCCTTTATCCAGATCCATCGTCCCCGCTATGTGTGCTCTCGATGCTAGTCTCTCAGCTCTTTTATTGCCACTCACCCCAGCATGACCAGGGCAGTAGATACACACCAGTTCCTGAGATTTGAGGCTTCTATGGATGTTTTCCATCCATGCCGAAGTCATCCATTTTGGACATTTCGAAGCATCGACTGAGAGTCTGACTCAGTAACTGCCTTGGTTGATGTGAGTATATGAGGAGGACTGCCGTAAGACGGGGGTAAAACTGTAGAATGAAAATAAACAAAAACACAAATAGTGATACGTCTTAATGGGAGAAAGGGCAAGAAAAAAACCTACGTTGCGGCCACAATGCCTTCGCCAGGGACAGAAAAACGAAAAACAGATGGTAAAGAAAGTGAGAATTAAGTAGAGAACATACAAACTATAAAAATAAGAGAAAACACTCCTGATGTGTCACATGTTGGAAATAAAATCCCTGCCACTGAACCGGAAGCCGGAAGTGGATACTAGATTCAACGCATAAATAAAATATAATGAAAACAAGGACTGGAAAACTGAGTGAGGAAAAAGTAATATTAATTTTAAAAAACGGAGAGGAATAAATAAGGACAGAGAAGATGACGAAAAAGAAATAATAATCTTTTTTAAATGAAATAAAATAACTTTTTTAAGGGTGATCGCAATCATGATACACAAAGGACTAGATAGAAAAGGACGCCTCAGACAAAAAAGTGATGGGTGTTCAAACCATAGGGTTTAAGGCAGCCCATAAGATGGATCAGGCGTTGTTCAAGGCAGAGCCGACTGTTGGCGTCCGAGGAACAGGATCTGATAGCTGTCACCTGGATGTCAGTGGCACCGTGGTGGCCATGGCCATTTACGTGGATGGCTACAGGTGTGGAATCCAACCGAGAAATGTCGTAGAGGTGTCTGCAGAATCTATTCCCAAGTCGTGTGCCCGTTTGGCCGATGTAAGTAATATTGCAACGTTTGCATATAATAGCATAAATGACGTTCACTGAATCGCATGTAAAGCCATTGGAATTGGTGAACGTGGCTTTAGGAATTGACATTGTACGTGTCCGGTTACATGGCTGGGTACTAAAATGGCCACTGTTGACAATTTTCACACGGCCAGGGACTAAGAGGTCCCTCACATTTTTATCTCGGCTATATGCCAACAAGTGTGGCTCACTGAACACTTCCCGCGCCACTGGGTCTGTTTGGAGAAGAGGTAGGTGGCGATAAAGGATCCTTTTAACAGCAGCGCTGCGGGAATCATTTGTCAATATTAACTTGACTCTATCAGAGGAGGTTTTATGGCGGGGTTTGAAGGCCTGCAGACGTGAGATAAGGAGAACACGCTCTAGGGTAGAGGTAAGAACATCCTCCGGATACTGTCTCCTGCGGAAGAAGTCCTACATTTCCTGTGCTCGGCATAGAAAACCGTCATCGTCTTGGCATAACCGACGGAGGCGGAGACGTTGCGAGAAAGGCAAGGGAGTCACGACAAGCCCGAGGAAGTCAAGAAGTATACAAGAGGTAACTGTGTGTATCAGTGGGTTTGTTGTACACCGAAGTGTTAAGGTGTGGGAGGGGGGGAAGGGGGAGGGAGGGAGAGGTGATTTCTACAGTATATCTCAAACACCTTAGTTTCAAATCCCAGCTGGGTTTCCGCCGAACGTTCCAATCAATTCATTGTAGATTCTGGCGAACCAATCAAATATATCTAGCACTGATTGGGTGGGGAAGTTTTAAATATCCCCTCGCGTGTTTGAGAAATATTCAATTTAGTATACACGCGTGGCCTCTTACAACAGTGATGTCAAATCCTTACATAAGACTTCCGGCGCACCTCTGTCTATCACAATATTGTGACCCTGTGTTTCTGGCGTAATGACTTCCGCTCAGATGTCTGCCCCGACAGATTATCTAATTATCTGCATGTCTCCGCCAGACATATGTCTGGTCAGACAGTGTTGTCTTTTTCATCGTAGCATAATACAAGCTTGTGTCAACATGATCAACAGCTTTCTAATGGGGTCAAATTTTTGACTGACACGTTTCCACAGGTGGTCAGACGGATTAAAAGAGATACGCGGGTGACCGGTCTGACGACTGGGTATTGTTACGATAATACGTCTGAGGAGTGGTAAACAATGAGATACGAATTATTCCCGTAGCAAATACTACCGTAGGGAGTGGCGTGTTAGAGACATCATCACGCTATGTCCAGCAAAGAGCAAAATAGTGAAAATAACGAATGAAATAGCGCGACTTATGCCAAATAAAAGCAATGAGTGAGACAAATGAAGAAAAAGAAAGGATTCTGCCGGAGGGCTGAAGGTGTGAGAGATCACACAAAAGAGCATGTTCAGACGTTTTGTCAAAATCACTTAAGTTTTAACAGTTTGAACATAATTTGAATAGTTATGGATCCAGAAAAAGTTATCATCACGGTCGTGATAGGAGGTAAATTGTAACAAGAAGTTCAAGTGGCAGGCTATATTGAACTTAGCTGCCAATGACGGTTCTGCCCCTTCTGATGAGTTGGTTCTTTTTACACTGCTCACACTCGTCGCTGGTCAAGGTTGTCGGGTGTAGCTCGTTTCCCATAAATGTCAAGGAGAGTTTACAAAGTTGGTCCTTCGTCTTAAAGCTTAGGCCACTGTTCCCTTCTTGTTCCAGAAAAAGTACTTTCTGCTGGTACCACCAATAACTATGGTAAAAGAATAGAACGAAACGCTCTCCTCAGTATTGCGTTTTCCAGTCTATGGTTATGGGTTCCTATCTTTCCATACCACCATCCCTTTCACTCAGAAGTTACCGTCGATGAGAATTAATTTTAATCCCTCGGGATAAAACTTTCTTTACATTTAAATAGAATAGCTTTAGCTTTACATCACATTTAAATGAAAAGATTAATAGTAAAAATAGAATATGTTTGCATTTACATTTCTACTGATTGAAAAGTGTTCACAATATAAATTGAATATGCTTTCATTTATGTTTAAACGGATTTCAAAAGTTTGAAACTTCCATTTGTTTTAAAATGAATATTTGCACATAAACATTTACACTGGTTTGAAACTGTAAGTATTATACTTAGAATGTTCATCATTTCTTTCATCTTTTCCTGCCTCCTCCGTATGGAACTTAGGACTACTTTTTGCGAATCTAGCAATAAAGCAATCACCAGCTCTTGACAGTGGTGGTTCATAAATCATCATTCGTTACGCTAAGGTTGCCAGCCTCAAATGATTGGGACATCCACCAGCGATGTTCACATATTAAAATTCACAAGGTAATATACATATATATGTTAGTTCACACTGGCGTTAGTAATGTGTTTCTTTCAGTTTCATCAGCGGCTTTCCTTATTAAAATGATAGAGATTTACTGGGCTAAATTGTAAGTCCTGATGAATACTCCAATAAAAGATGTCCTGTCTGATAAATGGAAATTCAGAATCCTAACTACTGGCAAGACTGGTGTCTTTGGCAAGTATGAATCTCACTGTAAAAAAAAAACACTGAAATGTTTCAGGTTATATTCCCTGTCTTACCCCACTCTGTTTGTTATTAAGCTCAAATGATCAGCCAATCTGATTTGAATATTTTGCATGACTCATCTAGTGCAAAATTTCAAACATTGCTTTTCTGAAAATGTGCTGTAAACATCCGATTGCCGGGTAGAACAACTCACAGACGTATCGGTAACCTCAGACGACAATGTGTGTAAGATGTAACAAATTATTACTTTCGCTAAATTAATGTCTTATCTGTTGCTTGAGCACACACAAAATCCGTCTCTTTACAACCTTGGCTGAGACGCCCCCGTGCCTTATCATTGATTAAGCAGATTGCGCTGGGCAATGTACGTATTAATCTGTGTACTGATATCGGCCGCACCTGCGATTAACCAACTTGGTTGTCGATAATGTTCTCTCAACCGCTCCTGCAAATGTTTAGTATTTTCATCCACCCGGAGTGTCAGATAAACAGACAAGACACAATATACTGAAAGTAGCGAAAGAATGTAGTTACAAATATCTGCTACTTAGCAAAGAAAGAAAGTGCGACAATTGAAAGCACCCACTAAAATCCGTACCACAATTGTACCGATTACTGCCATAGTGAAACAGAGATTAGGAAAAAGAAGGGGACGCACCAATCCATTCTGTGAAACACATGCGTCTCTGGTGTTTCCTTATTCATTGTTTCTCTGAAGTGCTCTGCCCATCGTGTTTCCTGCCCCTGTTATGTGGTGATGAGATGTCCTTGCTTGTCTCCTACTAATGAAATATTGTTCGCATCCCGTTTTCTGCTGATGGTTTTTTTTTATTTTTTATACTGTGCTTTGTTCATTTCTCAGTGCTGCCTCTTCTGTCTGTCTTGCAAGATCGTCTCGGAATGTCCTTATGTTGGCTGGGGTTTGACGTTTTACTTCCTTTTCCAGCTGACTGTACTGTTCGCTATATATGTCCTGTAACCAGGGGGAACCTTGCTTCTATTTTCTTTCTTTTTATTTCTTTTTTCATCGCTATGGTGTTTAATGTTTCTGGTGTTATCCAATCTTGTTTCTTCCTGTCCACGAATCCCAAGTGTTACACGGTATTGATAAGCACGCATAAAATAGTATAGGTAGATGTAGGTAATATAGTAATGATATGCATGCATAATAGAGCATAGGTTAGATGTAGTTAATAGCGCAGATAAAACATTAGAAGATAACAACAAGAATGAAGTCAATAGATAAATAACGAGAATAACAGACGAAGATTAAAATACAACTCGAGCTGTAGAAACATGATGATGGTGGAAAAATTAAACCTAACATAAACCACCAAAGTCATTGTATTTACTAACAGACGCTTTCACAGTCTAATAATAGAACTATGCAACGCTATAAAAACGACTTTCGACTTTTACACCAAAACGCAAAAGAATTACACCGCGTAATAAAATCTAAGCAGTTGGATGATCTGGATTTTGCTGATGACTTGGCTCTTCTGTCCCATAACCGTAATAAGAATCAGGACAAATTAGAAGAAGACGATGGCGATGGATAGGACACACACTGAGGAAACCTGTTGATAGCCTTACACGGCAGTCCTTGTTCTGGAAACCCCATTGCAATAGAGACAGAGGTAGACCAAGAAGCACATTGAGAAGAGAGCTGGAAACAGAGGTGAAAATGATGAGGAGAACGTGGAAAGAACTTGAGATGATGGCACGTGACAGGAAGACTTGGCATGTGTTTGTTGAAGGCCTATGCTCCTTTGGGAGTGGAGGATTAGGAATGAATAAAATCTAATACTTAGATCGGTTTTGCATAAAGTTAGATGACGTTCAGTCCTTGAGAATTTTTGACATTCGCCCAAAGGTTGAGGTATATAAATCAGCGTTTTTAAGTATTAGATTTGTACATAACTAACACATAACTAACACATAACTAACACATAACTTATTCTTCACACCTAAAGGTCTTTGATATTTGGACCCTAATATAACCGCGGCTAGGTTGAACGGGACGCGCCTCGCCAAAACGAGGCAAATAAAAAAATATATCAGATTTGTAGTAGTATATAAACACAGACTAGCTCGAGCGTTGGCGTAGCCGGCAGTCCTTTTTAGGGCTATATGCTAGCAGATAGATAATGTTGGTCCTTTTGAGGACTTAGTATCTATCAACGCTGATCGGGTTAACATTCAACAGACTTTTTTTTGGGATGGTAAATGCGCTCTGATAAAACCAAATAGGTTGAAAGGAACACGCATCGCCAGAAGAAAGCAAAAACCGAACCAAAACAAAAAAAAAAAATTCAGATTAGTTCGAGCCCAGATGTCAAGAAGCTCAGAAGAACTCACAGGCATGTAGTCATTTTTATAATAGACGAAAGTGACATTCGCTCCGTGTAGCATATTTATTGAGATTGTCATAGTGAAAATACTCAGTACCAATTTTTTCAAGGCTTCTGAAAGTCATAGGTAGGCTCGCCACGACTTTTTCTGTATGTTAATATTGTGTGTGCTGAAAATTCGATTTTTGAAGACCACGTAAGTTGAATTGATCTGACTATATGATTTGTGTTTAATCGTTGATACTTGAAGTGTCAAGCTGGCCCCACATGTATCAGAGAATGTGCCTGACGGTGATGATATTGTACAAAGCATTTTGAGTGAAAATACGATTGAGACCTTTGAAGAAATAACTGAGGCAGAAGAAGAAACCAATGCATTAGAGCTTGATCCTAATGAAACCTACGAGTTGTTAACAAATGATGGACTGGTACCAACATAAATACTAGGGATAGTCTACGAAACTGAAGTATGGCAAGACCCAACAGAAATTACTGAAGAACCAGCAGAAGTCAAGAAACTGGAATTAGAAGCTGAAACTACAGTTGAGATGTCAGTGGTGGCCAACAAACCACCAGTATCCAAAGAACTGTCATACCCAGAATTGGCTCATAAATTGATAACTGAAACTGAAGGCTTTAACGAAGACCAATTAGAGGCGTATTTATCTGCCTTAGGTTTCCAAAACGGACAATAAGTTGATAGAGTAGCATGAAGTGTTCATAAGAGATTTTGACAAATTTAACTTAAACAGAAAATATTCACACTGGCGCACAGATAACCTGAACCGTTGCCAGACGGACATGACATTATACAAGAGATCTTGATCAACGATGAAGTAGGCAATATGGAAAATATTATTTCTCCTGTAGATGTAGTAGTTGAAGAAATAGCTGACTTGAATGATTAATATAATGAAGAAGTGGGAGAGATTGATACAGCTGATTACCCAGTAGAGGTCTCACCAGAAGAGATGCTAGAAGATATCCTTAGGAATAATGCTGATGCTAGTGAAGAAGAACTGGCACAAATGGCGTCAGACTTCTGGAGGTTATTTCAAGATGAATAGTGGGTGTTAAGTGTATTATATACTGACTTGTATAAATGGTTATAAATGGTTATATACGTTCCATTGATCTGGTAGACCAGCTGTCTACAATTCACTTATGATCAATAAAACTGTTGATTGAAACTTCTGAGAGGGATGTTCTTAAGATGTTTTATCAATTTGAGTTACTTGAAAGTTTGAACTGAGCTTCATTAAAAGAAAGCCCAATCTGCATCTAAGAACTGTTTGTCACGCTACCACTATCAATAAGGTACAACATTTCAGATGTTCAGGCTATCCTGAATCGAGCCTTTGAACACACTTCTTGAGGAAAGTAACATCTCTGGTGACTAACCAGGCATAACTTCGATACAACACACTAACACTAACCTGAGAAGAGAGACATTTAATATAATCCAAGAAAGAACTCATTCAGACATATTAGGTGTACGCTATCCCAGAAATATTAAGTGGGTGCCTTAGCACCAGGATTTGGGTAGAGGACATTGCTCACAAGCTATATATTACACACGCGGCTGTCACACAAGCATGATTTGCTGCTTTCCTTATATTTTTCTGATATGGTGTATAATTTCTGGTCAACTTCATCAGTCGGTGTCTTTTCCTGGCTATTGGTAATTTGATATCTTCTCTTTATATTAACCACAAAATCTTTTCTGGTAAAAGGGTCCTTCAGTTTGATGATGTCATACCTTTTCAATTTAGTTACAATTGATCCAGCCGTTCTGAGTTTCAGCTTCAGTTTTGCTACTACTAAGTTGTGATCGCTTCCTACATCTGCACCTCTTCTTACTTTCACATCTTGTAATGAGTGCCTCCATCTATCATTGATCATAATGTTGCTTATCTGGTTTCTGTCCCGGCGGTTTGGTGACTCCAATATTAATTTGAGAATTTCTTTTTGTAGAGAAAGCGTTCCCCCAATGACCAAGTTGTTAATGCTGTAGAAGCTTATTAGTTCATCTCGACTCTCGTTTGTTGTTCCGCTGCTGCATTTCCCCATTTCTCTTTCATTATATGTAATTGTCACGGCGCTTTTTCGCAGTGCATCTTTTGTACGAAAAATCAGACTGGCTACGCTGACAATTGGCAACACCGGCGAGTAGGTTAATACCCGGAAGCGGGGGGGGGGGTGGGAAATTAGGCGCGAAAAGTCAGTGTTTTTCTAGCCAGCGTCCGAGTGAGGACGGATATACTTTTCCGTTGCCAGCAATCTTGCTGTGAAGTTCATGCCATGGACTTACTGGTATAAGTACTTGCCATATTTCGGTTGGAGTGGATTATCGCGTGTAATTCTAGATTTGTATAGTATCTAGTGGGCATTTTCTACAGACCGCAGATTTATAGTTGCCAAAGATTTGTGTATTTCTTTGTCACAGTTTTTGCCGTTTATGGTGAGCGATAGTTATTGCAGTGTTCGTTTAGTAAGTCATACGGTAGTGTATTGTGGCCGTGGGTCGTATTTGAAGGTTCGGACCACTGCCCTTTCAGTAGATAGTATGTTGTAAGGTAAATGTGACAAATTTCCCTCTCTCAGACTGACAAAACTATCCTCTCATACTCTCTGTTGATTCAAACGAATTCACCTTAGTAATATCAGTGAAGATGTCAAAGGTTGAACTTTATTAACAAGGTTAGCAGTCTTTCATAACAACAGCTTCTTCAGCAACAAAAGTATTCAATATTCAAAACTGCCAATTACTTGTCTTCTTACTACTTGCTTATTTCAGCTATCACAATGTCATTTAATTCTTCAGGTAGAAACTTCTTGTCTCTATTCCATGCTGACTGTTTATTTTACGTTTATTTTCATATGTCTCTTGGTATAATCTCTCTGAGAGAAAACAGGCCTTACCGCCAGGGCTGTCGCTTTGCCAAGATTTCGTCTATTATTCTTCTCTGCTCAGATCTTGTCTGCTGAGCTATACATGTTACTGATAGATCAAAAAATGTTCAACATACCATGTTTTGTTCACAATCGAAATACACCTTTTCTTTCACAACTATCTCGTCCTCAGAATAAATACATCACCACAAATACTGACGTACACCAATTTGGTGATAAATAATGTACTGAGCGGTTTCTATTTCTCTTTATCTCACAGCACATTCTTGCTGATCATTACGCTGAGTATGTTTTTCTCCCACACATCTTACGCTGAGCGCGTTTTGCAAAATCTAACTTTTACACATGGGAGAAAAACCCTTTTTTCTCTTCCTACGCCTAGCGCGTCTCAATATCAACTCTCTAATCCCCGTTCTAACATTTCTTTGCCCCCCCCCCCCTACCTAAACTGTGTTCACGCATCTCGACTTTCCGGTGCACACTTTTCCCCTCAACTCACTAAAATCCCGCAAGGGACCCAATCCTACATTATCTCCCTTTGCTGTTTTTAACTGCACACCATATCCTCTTCTTTAAAAGCTTACTACTAACTCCTCATATGCTAATTTACTAAACCAATAACTGATAACCCACTACATCTGCTTAACCCAAATCCAACCGAAATTGTGGAATCTCCTCCCTTTTCTCAAAGCATCCCTTCACTCATTTTATCTCCCTTCAACTAAGACAAATAGTCTATATGCACACCCATTCATATTTTCTAACCCATATTTCTACACTCTTTCGCTCTATCAAAACCAAACCACCGTTCACAGAATGATACTGATAGATTGAGCTATTTTGGAGGCAAGTTACATAGGCATTTCATTATTGTATTTCATACGTCTATTGGCCGGGTGTGGCCGTATTATGTGTACCTGTAGAAGGTGTTGATTTTCTTATGTCAGCCATTGTGGTGTGGTCGTACTCCTAGGGAGCGAGCCTATTATCATTGTTATTATTATTATTCTAAATCCACATTACAGTGGTGCAGCATAGTGGAGTGTCATCCACAATAAGTGCGTTCTGACAGTAATGTGTGTTCCAACTTTGGCATTGAGGTCTCTCATTACTATGATAAGATCGTATCTAGGTGAAGTTTCCATGTCCTTAAGTAGCTGTTGATAGAATTCGTCCTTACCTTCTTCATAGCTATCATTTGTTGATGCATAGCATTTCATTATTGTGGTGCTGGTGAATCTCCTTCTCAGCCTTGTTCCTATCAGTCTTTTGTTGATGGGTTTCCATTCCAGTAATGACCTTTCTATTCCTGTCTTTAGGATAATGCCCATTCCTTCATTGCGCAATCCCTCCTCTCTTCCAGAGCCAAGTACTGTTTCTCCTGTTGCTGTTTTTGTTTTCCCTGTCCCGGTTCATCTGCTCTCACTTATTCCTAGGATATGTAATCTGTGGTTTCTCATTTCTATTGTGATCTGCCTCAGTTTTCCAACCTCATTCATAGTTTTCACGTTCCAGAATCCAATTCTGGTTTTGTGTTTTGCGATCAGGGCTTCCGTTTTAATGCCAATGACTTCCTTTCGGCTTTCACCACTGTCAGTCATACGAGCCTCAGACACTGGATTTCCATTCATCATCAAAGCTTTTTCGTTTGTTGCTGTTTCCGTAGCATGATTGTTTTTTACAAAGACAGGAGTGTCGGCCCTGTGCTAAAACCCCTAACCAGGAGGACCAGGGTGCCAGCTTCAGTCTGACCCCTAGCTGCTCAGACCTGTCCAGCTTAGTAGAACCTGTCAGTAGTAAAACTCCCACTGGCATAACACTGGAGGTTGTCAGGGTACTCAAGACATCTTTCCGCTTTAAGGTAAAGGCACCAGTAAAGGCAGATATTATATTATATATATATATATATATATATAAAAATATATATATATATATATATATATATATATATATATATATATATATATATATATTTGTACGCCCGCTAATACTCGAGGCGAAATCTCAGGTTATTATTAATGTCTAACCTGACATTGATTTTACGTGAGTATCCCTTTTTCTTGTACAGAGACAGGTGTCCCTCGCCATTCAGGCAGATACTCACCGATTTCGGAGGTACCCATTAGAGCTGGGTCGGCTCAGGAGCCGCCAATCCCTGGTCGACGACACTCCTTCAAATGTCTTCGCCAGGTCTCGAGTTAATTTAGTCCAATTCCCGGTCGACGAACCGCGTAATGTTTTAAGTTGAATTTCTGCCCACGAACAAATATCACCTTGTGAGGTTCTGTTAGGGGTGAACCAATCATAATTTTAGTTTGTTTAATTCCAAATCTTAGTTCAACCCACTTGGTAAGGAGTCTCATTTTAGTAAGCATCACCCCCCCCCCCCCCCTTTCCCCCTTCTTACCTAATCTGATAACTATTACCTGACCATAAAAGGTATTGTCCCTCAACGTGTTATTTTACCAAAATCATTATTTCACTGACCTGTCCTTGATTGCTATTTCTAATAAATCTCTTCCAATGTTGCTACAATGCCATAGTTGTTTATTACAACCAACCAACTGCCGGAAGCGATTATTTCATTTCCTCGTGGTATGTTTGTCGTCTAGATTGTTAAATCGCGATAAACGTAAGGATGGGATGTGTTTTTGCTCGTTGTTTCCATGTTATGTGTTTAATGACAAATCTGATTTACCACTATTAGACTCATCACCAGATGAGCGGAAGTAGTTATGTACTCCAGTGCTTGGATAGATAGCTTAATCCGTCTATTGCTGTCGATTAATCAAACAAGTCAATGTTGCTTTGTTTCCCTTCTTGCTAAGCGCCGACGATCACAAAGGAAAATAAACAGGTCAGAGAGGTGGCGTGAGGGTAAAGGGTACTTGTGTCTTTATTCACCCACAGATTAAAATTGTTGAAATTTAGAAGCGAAAAATGTAACACTGTGTCTTCGTGCGGCAAATCTTCGCGCGGCAAATCTAATCGTGCCATTCAATCACTGTGTCAAGACCGTGGAATATGAATTTATTGGAATTGTCAGATTTTACACGTAACAAAGAGAATTGTGTGCAGTTATTGCAGGACCGAGGAATTCTAAACACCGTCCGACTATGTGCTAACAATCATGTCATGAGTTTGTCCCTCACAGTTCGCCAAGATCGTTAGAGATGTCGCACATGTCAGCAGGACATTCCGGTTTGGTCTAGCACATGGTTGCAGGGCACACGTCTGTCCTCCAGGCAGATTATTCTGTTCATTTACTGTTGGAGTAAAGAGATGACTAGCATGGATTTCTGTAAATCAGAGCTAGGAATTGCCAATAAAGCTGTCATTAAATGGAAGAGCAACCTCCGTGAGGTTTGTGCAAATGTACTAATTGCTAATCCCGCTGTAATTGGCGGTCCGAATACGACGGTAGAGATTGATGAAAGAGTGTTCACACGCAGAAAAAATAACGTCGGTCGTCTATTTCCACAGCAGTGGGTATTCGGTGGCATTTGTCGTGAAACAAGTGAGTGTTTCATGGTTCCAGTGCCGGACCGCTCAGCGACTACACTAATGCCCCTTATCATAGCCAACATTCGTCCTGGTACGACAGTTGTGTCTGATCAATGGCGCGAATATAGTACCATTCAGAATTTGCCAGGTTTAACTCACGAAACGGTGAATCATTCTGTAAATTTTGTCGACCCAAATACAGGAGCAAACACACAACGAATAGAGAGGTAGTGGAAAGCTGCAAAAGAACGCAACTCACGTCAGAACGGAACACACAGACACATGTTAGATTCCTACATGTGTGAATTTTTGTGGCGACATCGGAATAAAGTTCGTCAGTCAGACCCGTTCGACAATATCCTGCATGACATTGCAGAATTTTGGCCTCCACTGTAAATTGTGCTTCTTCAAACGAAAATATGTGTATGTCCTGATATGTGCATAGCTTCAGCGATCCTTGTTGATCTGTTCCCCTCACGGTCCTTTTTAGGGCCTACAAAACACACGAAACTGCACCCACCACGGTCCTTTTTAGGGCCCACAAAACTCACGAAACTGCACCCACCACGGTCCTTTTTAGGGCCCACAAAACTCACAAAACTGAACCCACCACGGTCTTTTTAGGGACCACAAAACCCACAAAACTGCACCCACCACGGCCCTTTTTAGGGCCCACAAAACACACGAAACTGCACCCTGGCCAGAAATCCCTTGTGAAATATTGACACAATCAGAGCCGGATTAACGTAGTAGCAAAAGTAGTATATGCTACGAGCCCCGCGCCTTTTTGGGGCCCCGCGCCATTAAATATGTACATATATTTTTGGTCATCTTCTAATACGAGCGTTAGACCAATGATCTAGTGATTTATGCCATCTTTAGCGCCTTTTCATTTGGTGTCACGAAATTGTGAGAGAAAGATCATAAGAGGGTGACTTAGTGTGACTCTTTATTATTGTTATCTTAACTGTTTGCGGACGGAAGCAGTCATTTTCTTTTGATTTGTTGAAAGCCTGTACACCTTCTTTTCTGCTTCTACCTACCGGTGGGGTCTCCTTTCTACTGCATTATGTGCTGGCGGCACTCATAATAAGACCCATTTGCCCTTTGTGAAAATACTGTCAGATACCAGGTGGTCCGCTTGGGCAGATGCAACAAAAGCACTTTTACACATCTTTTCTGCAATAAAACAAGTCTTGGATGATATTTCAGATAACAATGATCAGAAGACTTGTTTTATTGCAGAAAAGCTGTGTAAAAGTGTTTTTGTTGCATCTGCCCGAGCGGACCACCTGGTATCTGACAGTATTTTCACAAAGGGCAAATGGGACTTATTATGAGTGCCGCCAGCACATAATGCAGTAGAAAGGAGACCCCACCGGTAGGTAGAAGCAGAAAAGAAGGTGTACAGGCTTTCAACAAATCAAAAGAAAATGACTGCTTCCGTCCGCAAACAGTTAAGATAACAATAATAAAGAGTCACACTACGTCACCCTCTTATGCTCTTTCTCTCACAATTTCGTGACACCAAATGAAAAGGCGCTAAAGATGGCATAAATCACAAGATCATTGCTTTAACGCTCGTATTAGAAGATGACCAAAAAATTATGTTCATATTTAATGGCGCGGAGCCCCTAAAAGCGCGGAGCTCGTAGCATATGCTACTTTTGCTACTACGTTAACACTTCACTCCCCTGTATCATAAAGCTGGTCTTACTGTAGTGAAGTCTCTAACAATTCACTCCAGTGCATCATAAAGCTAGTCTTACTGTAGTGATGTCTCTAACACTTCACTCCCCTGCATCATAAAGCTGGTCTTACTGTAGTGAAGTCTCGAACACTTCACTCCCCTGCATCATAAAGTTGGTCTTACTGTAGTAAAGTCTCTAACACTTCACTCCAATGCATCATAATACTGGTCTTACTGTAGTGAAGTCTCTAACACTTCACTCCCCTGTATCATACAGCTGGTCTTACTGTAGTGAAGTCTCTAACACTTCACTCCAATGCATCATAAAGCTAGTCTTACTATAGTGAAGTCTCTAACACTTCACTCCCCTGCATCATAAAGCTGGTCGTACTGTAGTGAAGTCTCTATCACTTCACTCCCCTGCATCATAAAGCTGGTCTTACTGTAGTGAAGTCTCTAACACTTCACTCCAATGCATCATAAAGCTGGTCTTACTGTAGTGAAGTCTGTAACAATTCACTCCCCTGAAAACTCCAATAACATTATCTTCCACGGTTTTTTACACAGCGATTGAATGGCACGATTAGATTTGCCGCGCGAAGATTTGCCACGCGAAGACACAGTGTTACATTTGTCGTGCGAATTTAAGAACAAAAATTTAAGAAAAAGTACTGTGCTCCGTTTGGCTTCTAAATTTCAACAATTTTAATCTGTGGGTGAATAAAGACACAAGTATACCAATATGTATGTAACCTGTATGTATGTAACCAATAAATTGTATGTATAATTTATTTTTCATTACTATTACCTGACAATTTCCTTGTCATCTGGCAAATAATTAACAACTTGTGTTTTTGAATAAAGGCTTATTCATCTATTGAAAAAAAGGAAAAAACAGTTAAGTGTTTATGGCATTGCGATATTGCATATAAGCTGGTGGTCCGCCACTTACATGTAGCTAGAAAAATTATCCTTAGATGTAAAAAGGTTGGGAACCACTGCTCTAAAGATCTACCACATTTGCATGTGAGTGTGTTTGTGGGTAATTTTAAGTGGAGCGGGGGGTGGTGGGAAGATGGAGCGTAAAGGGTGGATGATGAACCTTACAAAGAAAAGATTGCGTTCCTATCTCATGGGGTTCACGAATACATTTTAGTAGCCAGCTCGAGAGTTTTCATTAGGAATGCGGAAAAAGTACCTTTGATCCCGGGGACATCGCAATTTTAGATCTAGTCAGAAATGTTCCCAATTTAAAAAGTATTTCATTATACTAAAGTCGCTTTAAGATCTACGAAATCATCCACTGCGATCTACCGGTAGATCAAAATCGACGGGTTGCCGACCCCTGCTCTATGCCAATAGCCACAGCAACCGTTTCTTTTACCATGGAATCCCTCATACACATCGTACGCATATGTTCAAGCGCTACCCCATGTTACTTTCATTGGGCTATAGCTACCCAGGATATCATGGAATGTGCGTGTATATTCTAGGTGGTTTATTATTTCTCTAGCTACTATCTTCTCAAGTAATTTACCTTAAACATTCTGTAGCGTGATAGTTGGATAGCTGCTGAGCAGTGTGGGGTCTTTACCAGGTTTGGGAAGTGTCCGCAGGTAACTATGTAGCCAGTCTTCCGGCACCTCAGAATTCTGTATGCTGGAGTTGAAGTCCTTCAGTCATTCAAAATGCCAGTGTCATCAATATGTGTTGGTAATGTACACCATCAGGACCCGGGCAGTGTTTCTACTGGATTTTAAAGTGTACATAACATCTTCAGAAACGAGGCCTCTTATGTCGTTTTCCAGAGCACTGTCCTTAATTTCTTGCCGGGCAGCTTTACCACCTTTATCAGTCTGAGTAACATACCGATTGAGTAATGCTCGTCCTTTTTCTTCATCTGTCTTCAGGCTTACTCCTGTTGAGCCAGAGTATTAGGAATGGATTGGCTTGTACTTTTTCTCTTCATTCTGTGACGAAAGAGCCAGAACTTCTGTAGTGTTTTGTCCGTGCTCACCTGTGTCACGAAGGCCTCCCACACTTTGAGCTTTGCCTCTCTTGGCAAGCTTTTTCAATCTCTCCTTCATTCATTGTCCTTCTATTCGTGCTTTATATCTTGTCAAACCCTATTAATCCGACTGACAGAGTGGTTAGAGGGCAAAGGTGCCGGGTTCAAATCACGGTACCGACACGCTCCAATCTACCGAGCTGTAAATGGTTACCTGACTCTTTCAGTTAGGGAACGAAAAGGCAGCGAGGAAGGGAACTGGTCATCCTACTTCTCGATGCAAGACCTAGTATAGCGAAGTCTCTAACATTTCACCCCCCTACGACAGTATCTTCTATGGGACTACCTTTTTTTAACCATATCAATCTTTCTCTTCTACGCTAGCACTCATTGATGAAAGTCTGTAACTTCCTTGTATTTTTTTGTCTTCCAAGATTTAGAGACATACAAAAAAGATCGCCATGATATCTGAGTTAAAGAATCTGATTTCTGTTTTGGATCTGAGTTTCATATTAGCAGTAGTAGAAGTAGTCCTCCCTATTTCTACACCTTCTCCCGTGATTCCATATACACACAATGGGATCCTCGCTGCTCCTGCGTAGTTCGTGTACTGTGGTGATGCACTGTGGTTTTTTAAAAATACTTTTGAATAAGTACAATTGCCGTTAGGTATTGGTGCGTTTGAATTTAATTCCCGTCTTATGACGGGCTTTTGCACTAGTGTTTTAATAACAGCAATATCTGAATTAATCAATGCCTTTAGCTCCCCAAGTAGCAGAGGCCTTAAACAAACACATGCCAAGTCTTCCTATCTCGTGCTATCAGTTGAAGTTCTTTCCACATTTTCTCATCATTTTTACTTCTATAGTAATATCTAAGAACTAATATTATTGTTTGTTGCAGCCGTGGTACTGACGTAATAAAATACAATGTAGCAGTGATAGTGTGGCGAGTAGGTTATAAAAAGTGAATGGAACAGGATATACTGGAGTTATTTCACTCTCAAAAAATGAATGGAACAGGATATACTGGAGTTATTTCACTCTCAAAACATGAACAAAATTTCTCTGATTAATGAATAATATATACATATATTTATATATACAGGGTGTCCATAAAAGATTGTACCCTTTTAAAAAAAATTAATTCTCGGCCCCATGATGTGGTACGAGGATGCTTTCTATCACAAAAGTAAGATAATCTCTGCAAGTTTTTAACCATACCTCACAAAGACTCAAAAAGGTGCGAATGCGCGGAGCGGGTATTTCAAGTGAAACTTTCGCAGTTGAGTTGCAACCGGTAACTGTTACATTTCTCTCAACATACTTGTCAAGTAGGTGAAAAAAAAAAGAAATAGGTACATTCTTTTTGAGTCTTTGTAAGGTATGCTTAAAAACTTGTAGAGATTATCTTACTTTTGTGATAGAAATCATCCTCGTACCACATCATGGGGCCAAGAATAAATTTTATGAAAGTACAATCTTTTATGGACACCCTGTATATATATATATATGTATATATATATATATATATATATATATATATATATATATATATATATATATATATATATATATATATATATATAACTGATCAGAGCATGTATATTCCCAGTAGCAACATACGGCTGCAAGACTTGGACACTCAATAAAACAGTTGCAAAAAAGTTTACATCATTCGAAATGAAATGCTGCGGAAGGATGTTGAGAATACCCTGGACAGAAAAAAAGACCAACAGAGAAGTACTGCACTCACTAAATGTACAGGAACATTGGCTCCTAAATACCATCGCAATAAGGAAGCTGAAATTTTTCGGTCATATAAAAAGACATAATAGTCTGAAAAAAACAGTGATGGAAGGCATGGTCCCTGGAAAAAGGGGAAGGGGTCGACCTAGACGACGGTGGACCCAGGACATATAAGAGAGTCTGAACTTGTCTTTGGCTGATGCAGGCCGACTTGCCCAGAATCGTGATGCGTTCAGAGCAGCTGTAATGGAGACAACGTTCTGGAAAGAATATGTCACATGATGATGATATATATATATATATGGGTCCATTCTGTGGTTGGGTACGGTACGTCTTTATGATATATTCCATTGCTAGGTGTTTCCTCTCTGCATCAATTTTATTGCCTTGCTTCATCATTTCTGGTATGTTGTCGATCATCTCTGGGAACCTTGTTCTCTTACATGGTGGGAATGTACTGCTTGTTTTTATGGGGCTCTATCATCGTCTGTAAAATATCTGGTACGGTGGGGGGGGGGGGGGGGGGGGGTGCTTGGGGGGGGGAGGGGGAGACAAGCTCTGGTTTGCTGTCCTCACATAATTTCTGCAAGACTTGTAGAAGCTCTGTGTAGCATGAATCAGAGGTGCTGGAATGTTCTTCCATGCCACACAGTCCAAAAGTTTGCTCCAGGGGACCTTGACTCAGCTGTTTGAGATTAGGTCTTGAGTACTTCGGTTTGCTTTTTTATGCAAGAAAGCTTCTCTGGAGTCTGCCTCGACCAAATCGTTTCAGTCTGTCATTCACTGGATGGTCTGTGAGCTTTCTAAATTTTTTTTGCCTTCGGTAGCACTTGTTGCGGGTTGACAGTAAATTTGAATTTGTCCAATCCGTCCAAACCCCTCTCCGGGTATTTCTCTTTAAATTTGTAAGGGGTGTAAATTCTTGTATTGGGGGTACTCCCAGAATTAATCCCAAAGCATACTGCTAAAGCAACTGACTGCAAGCAATCACAGAAGGGAATGTCCCATACTCTCTCTCTCTCTCTCTCTCGTCTAACGTTTTCAGAACGCAGATAGCTCGACGAGTGTCAAGTTACCTGTCAAATTATAACCCACTTCGCACAGCCCACTAAACGGGTGGCAATCATGTGAATATCGTTCATTGCAGTGTAGAACCGTGATCGCAGCCTGACGTCAGATATTGTGCAGCAGTGGTTTCTTACTCGCCTATGTAGCGTATGTCAGAACTTAGTGTCATCCAATATATCATTCGCCAGCATAATTGCAATTGTAGTACCGTTCTTGAACGGAGTACTCGGTCCTCAATAAAGAGCTCTACCTGAACCACCGGATTAAGCATCGAGTTCCAGATACAAGGCTTACTTACTTAGTCGTTTCCCTTCTACGTGAGGTGTAGATCTTTGGAAGAGAGAGCGCCAGACTATCCTATCGGCTGTCTTCCTCCTTGCCTGGTTCCATTCTAGTCCTCAGTTCTTTAAAGATTGTCTAATGTTGTCCACCCAGCGGACACTGGGTCGTCCTGGGGGTCTAGATCCCTGGCTCTTTGTTTCCCATGCTTGTCGTGGTAGCCGATTTTCTCCCAATCTGCAGACATGACCAAACCATCTTTGTTGGGACTGTTCTACTTGGGTCTGCAGGGGATGGGATTTTAGGCCTCGACGTATCGTCTGGTTGCGGACCATGTCTCTTCTTGTTACTTCAACCACCTTCCATGGGAGCCGCGCTAGCGTAGTGGTTACAACACCGCTCTGGCGACCGGGTGATTCAGGATCAAACCCGGGCGACGGCATTTGAGGATTTTTCGTCGACCGGGAATTGGACTGGATTAACTCGAGACCTGACGATGACATTTGAAGGAGTGTCGTCGACCAGGGATTGGCGGCTCCTGAGCCGACCCAGCTCTAATGGGTACCTCCGAAATCGGCGAGTATCTGCCTGAATGGCGATGGACACCTGTCTCTGTACAAGAAAAGGGATACTCACGTAAAATCAATGTCAGGTTAGACATTAATAATAACCTGAGATTTCGCCTTGAGTATTAGCGGGTGTACGAAAAAAAAAAAAAAAACCACCTTCCTCACATACATGATTTCTGAGGTTTGGATCTGGCTTTTGTGGGTTGTAGTCATTGCCCATGACTCGCATCCATATGTTAAGACTCGGACATAGGGAGAGCGGTATACAGCCATCTTCGTTTTCTTACCAACCTCTCTCTCTTGCTGAAGAATCCTCGATTTATGGCCTGAAAAAGTCTCCCAGCTGCTGCTTTTCGAGTGGCCAACTCTTCGTTGATGCCTCCCTTTCGGTCTATAATAGCTCAGAGGTATTTAAAATGGTCGACCTGCTCCAGGACCTGTTCTCATAGCTTAATGTGATGTCTTCATACTTCTCGTGATATCACCATGGATTTTGTTTAAGAGCTGCTTATGACCATCCCTCTCTTCTCCAGCTCTTCCTTCCAGACTTGCAGGTTTGATTGGAGATGTGCCTCTGATTTAGCAATCAGGGCAACATCATCAGCAAACGCCAGCTCTGAAATACAGACCTGTCTCATCTTCCAGTACCCTACTGAATACTTTTTTGTTCTCTCCTTATATGCTTTGATGACATCGTCCATGAGGAGTATGAAAAGATAAGATGACAGAATATCACCTTGTCTTACACAAGTGGTGGTCCTGAACTCTTCTGACTTATGGTTTGCTGTCCTTACATAATTTCTGCAAGACTTGTATAAGCTCTATATAGCATGAATCAGAGGTGCTGGAATGTACTTCCTTGCCAAACAGTCCCAAAGTTTGCTCCATGGGACCCTGTCAAACGCCTTTTCCAGATCTACGAAACAAAGATGGATCTCCCTCTTATGCTCAAGGGCCTTTTCACTCAGCTGTCTGAGTGTGAAGATTAGGTCTTGAGTACTTCGGTTTGCTCGGAATCCGCACTGTACCTCATCCAATTGTGGCTCAGCGAGGCGTCGGAGTCTCTGCTCTAGGATTCTAGAGTAGATTTTACCAGGCACACTGAGAAGGGATATGCCTCTATGGTTTCCACACTGTCGATTGTCACCCTTTCTGAAAATTGGTATTATGATTGCAATCTCCCAATCCTTTGGTATGGTCTTGTTGCACCACGCTGCCTGTAAGACCCTTAAGAGTAATAGGTCGCCTGATGCTCGCATGTACTTAACCATTTCTGGTGTTATACCATCATGCCCTGCTGCTTTGCCCATCTTGATTTTCTCCAGTGCTGCCTTCAGTTCTTCCATCTTTATGTCATCTCCACCATCATTAGTTTTCTCTTCTGTGTTAATGGTTATCATTTCTGATGCTTCACCGTGATCGTCATCCAAGAGTAGTGAGAAATATTCTTTCCATCATTCCATAACTTCCTTTGGGGCAGTAAGCAATTTGACTTGCTTTTCCTTTATAAATTTGAGAGGGCATTGTTTTTTCCTTCCTCACGTTCTTTAGGGTCGTATAGAACAATTTCTGGATTTCTTGTGCATCTTTTTCTAGCTTTTCTCCAAATTCTTCCCAGGACTTCTGTTTTGCTGCTAGCACCTTGTTCTTTGCTTCTGTTCTGAGTATCACATATTCTCTATATTTCTCCATTTGTCCTTTTGTGTTTTTAGCTCCTAAGTATTGTTTTCATGCCATTTTCTTCTCTCTTATTTTCTCTTTGACTTCCTCTGTCCACCAATGGTCCTCTTTCTCTTGTTCCCAAGTCGAACTTCACCACATGCTTCTGCAGCAGCTGTCTTTATGATGTCCTTGAATTTAATCCAGAGGGTTTCCAAGTCATCAGTTTGTTCTTCTGTGTTGCTCACCGCTGTAGCAATAAGCCCTTGATGTCTGGTCTTAAGTTCTGGCTCTCTCAGATTGTAGGTCTTAATGCTCATTTCTTCCTTTCGTTTACTTAGTTTCTTGCGGGATGTTGGCAGTTCCTAGGCTGAGCAACTCTTTCAGTTGTTCTTTTGATTGTAAGCAGGTAGTGATCACTTCAAATCTCTGGCCCTCTCCAGAGTCTAGCATCCCGGACATATTTGAATGGGCTTCTGCTAACAATGGCATAGTCGATCACTGACTTCTCATTCTTTGTTGGTTCACATCTAGTGTATGCATGTATGCGCTTATGGGGGAACTTTGTGTTTGTAATGATCAGATTCTGCTCACTATAGAATCTAAGGAGTCGCTTTCCATTGTCATTGAGAGTATCTTCTCCATATCTTCCGATAACCCCACCCCATCTAGCATGGTCATTTCCAACTCCGGTATTGAAATCTTCGAGCATGATAATTCCATCTTGGCAGTCATCCACTGTCCTTTGAAGCAGCTCGAAGAATTCCTCCGTGACCTCTGCTCTCTCATCCTCATTTGGCCCATACACTATGACCAGGTTGACTATGGTTTCTCCTTCTTTTAGTTTTACAACCATAATGCGTTCCGAGACAAAGTTCCATCCCTTGATACTATCTTTTTGGTTTTTGGCCACAATGCAACCCACGCCCCCTTTAACTCTTTCAGTACACCACTGTTGAACAGCGTGTTGCCATCGAGATCCATGACTCCTTATCCTTTTTTCTTTGTTTCCGTTATAGCCAGGTTTTCTAGTTTTGCTTTCCTCATCTCTTCCACAAGCTCCTTTTCTTTCCCATTTATACTTCTTGTGTTCCAAGTTCCATAAGTCGCAGTCCGTTCCAGTTCGTCGCCTTTAGAATCAGTCCGGTTTTCTCTCTTGTAGTTCTCGTAATCAAAAGTCTAAAGCAAACAGGTGATTGGCCTGTTGTGCCTTTGCATGGTGGAGGGGCTGCCCCCATACGGCCTCCATGCAGGCCGCCCTCCTCCTTTTTCAGCCGGGCTTGCGACCGGCCTAGGCGGAGTTCTTTACAACTTTAAAGAATTTAAAATAAATTTTAACCTTTTTGTTAATGCGCTTGCTCAAGACCTTCATCCACACCTATTACTAAGTAACTTCGTAAGCTCATACTATTCCTCTGCATACTAGGGCGAAACAAAAGAGAGCGGGTGAAACTTAAGAATACATAAGTGAGTTGTGGGGCTTGGAAAGAGATAGCTTTAATAGATCTTCTTCCAGGCTGTCTTAAGAGTCTCCATAATCACGAACATTTATCTGTGTTTTCCTTATAAATCTTGCATTTCACTAGACTTATATAACTCAACAAAATACTTCTCACCTTACTGTAGCGAAAGGTTTTTCTGGTGTGATGATAGTGGTAGAGAAGAAGTAGAATCTCTCTCCAGAAAGTATGAAGTCCCAGTGCCAGAGAAGTGCACTGGTATCACAATTGAGTTACGGCTGTGAATACTGAGCTGGACAATAGATTTAGGCTTCAGAAGTATACTGTGACACTCTCGCTATTGTAACCCTATGTCATAATATAATTAAATTAGAAAAAGTAACTCAAAATTTAACAGTTAAAAATTTACCAAGTCAAATGAGTACAATTTTATAATTTATTATGTACATCTATATATTCTTGTAATGAGAAATGGGTGTTGGAAGATGGTAAAATGTATGATTATTTATAGTTACAAATTAAAATAAATAATAAAACAAATTATTGGATGTATATTCCAAGGAAATTATAAAGTCTGTCACAGACGTTTGTTATCTCTTGCTATCTAGTCTCTAGCTTTTATCATCATCGACAGGTACTATTGAAACCGCTCACAGGGTTTGTTGTATGGATACACATAAACTCATCTGGTATTTGTTCGAGGTTCCTGAGACACACTTGAATCAATAGAATGGCCTTCAGCCCGCCCTATAACTACGGGGACCTAAGGTGTTGAAGATTGGTTGACCTCTAAGCTTCAGTTAGCAGGATCAACGGTCCTCAAGTCTTTAGTTAAACTCGATCACGAACTCGATCATGAGCTCGATCAGGAACGATCATAAACTTGATTAGGAACAATCATAAAACCTGGAACGAAAGGTAATAGGTGGCCATAGTGTTCCAACAATCTCACAACCCACTACAGTTCATGGGGCGACCATGTCTTCAGTGTTTGTATATAAATAAATGATTCATGGTAGTATGTTACAGAGATTGCATGATAAGATACTGTCCACTGTGCAGAATTAACAAAATACATGAATAAATCACATGTTATGATACATGGGTACTATATAACCTTTGTCTTCCACTTATGGATGCCAAGTCACTTATGTACTTGCTGGTATGTCGTAAGCTTCCAGGCAAGAACTAGCCATGATATATTTGGCTAACCACTTAATTGTTATGCTTCCTGACAATGCCGGTTGAGGTTATCTCTGGTTAGCGTCATTGGCTTCCTGTATATCGTTTTTATTATATCTGATACCATCAAATCGTAAATAAAATCTGAAATGAAATGATATTAGTCATACATATATCTTTAGTAAACTTACATACCCTCTTAGGATTAATAAGCTCATGGTGAGGCTGTATTGGTTGAAGTCTATCTGCCCTGCATGCAGCGTGAAAAAAGAACTTTTCTTGCTGATACTGTCTTCCAGTTTCTCACTCTGGCTTCTAGATTTGGCGTGTGTGATTTTCAACGAGCCGCCCTGTCCTTATATTTGGGCGACTCTCCCGTACGAGAGAGCACCTCCTGAAGTCCCATAAGATTTCGTTTAATCTCTTGGTTTGAGGCGATCTGTGCTTTTTCTGTACTTGTTTTCTCTCCTTTTCACTACACACTTATATCCTTCCTTCTTTCCTAGGTATTCTTTCATTTTCCACATATGAAGCTTCCATTCTATTCAAGTTTTATCGAAATCCGTTTGGGTATGTATTTATAATAAATTTTTAAAGATATTTTGCTAACTTTTAGCAGATGTGATGACGATTAAAATTATCAATTATTTTTAAAACTATTTGCATTTGAATAATATCCTTTTGGATATTATTCAAATTCTATCTCCTCTTGTGAATTAATATAGTTTTAATAATTTTCAACCAGGCTAGCTCTTGTAGCTTTAAATTTTCTTTCCTGTTAATGCAAACTTTTAAAGTCGGCCATATTTCCTATATTCGCAATTTTCTCGTTCTTGAATACCGTTCGGCTAGACGTAATGCACATTTTTCCGCCACCTACAAACTACAAAGCAAGATCCGCCGCGTTATCCCTGCGCTGTGTGTGTGTCTGTGTGTGTATGTTACACATTTTTTTCACAAACAAAGCAAGTGGTATCAAATCTCGCTACAGAGCCCTCTTCTTTAAAACAGTGCATGCACGGTTAACTTTTTGGTAACACATGCTGCAGTTTCTCCTTTTCTGTCTCTCTATATCTCCTTTGATAGGATGACAACTTAAAAAATCGGGTCCAAGATTGTCCCGTCCTGGAATGTATCTCACATTGAACGAATATAGAGATAAAAGTAAACTCCATCTTAAAAGTCGTGACACCGCTAAAAACATCAAAGGCTAGTGATCGCTTTCCACAATGAAGTGTTTCCCGTAAAGAAAAGGGGCGAATTTGTTGATCGACCAGATCAAAGCGAGGCATTCACGTTCAACTGTAGAATAATTTCTTTCAGCTGCATTTAACTTTCTACTGGCAAAAGCTACTGGTAATAGCATATGTCGCGGTGTGTCTGCCCGCTGTAGTAATGTTGCTCCGATGCCTACATTGCTAGCATCCGTTCTTAGTACGAATTCTTGTGTGAGTGTCACGAGAGGTTTGAATATTATTAAAATGAAGGCTATCCTGGACAAATAGGTGTATCAGAGGATACCAGGATAGTGCCAGATAAGAGACAGGTCTTAAAAGAAATACCCCCTTCTCTGAAAAGAGTAAGGGTGTATCGACATCAAAGTGGGGTCAAGCTATGTAAATCTACAGGAATGATGATAGTGGTTGGTCCTGAAGATCTATCTGCTACCTCTCATGATCCCAAATTGATCAATAATTATATTATTGTTCGTGTGGCTAATTATCAAGGGGTAAATTAAATTATTTTTATGTAATAACTATCAAACAGAACATTGACTTAATTACAATAATTAAGTAAGACTGAATGATGGTATGTACAATTTACTGTTCCTAAACCTGATTTCTTTTGGTTAGGAAAACTTAAATCAAGTTATAAGGTATTTACAAAATGAAATATATAAGATGGAATGTTATCCATAAACTGGCAAAAATATGCTGTTATGTGTTGATATATATATATATATATATATAATATATTATATATATATTATATATATATATAATATATATATATATATATATATATATAAGGTTCAATTTGTCTTTCACTCTTTTTGTATCAACACCCCTGGCTGTTAAATTAATATATATATTTAATGTGTTATGCTGTGTTTCATTATTTGTAAGTCTGTACCAAGCATTTGAGTCTATTGCATATATTTCTTTATTCTGTTTATTTTCACTTGTTATATAGATATATAATTGTGACTGAATGTTCTTTACAGTGGACCAATAAGCCCACTTAACTGGAGTTTAGTCTGTGACACCTCCAATCCTGGCTAGGTTTGCACAACAAAAGACCTCCAGGCTGGAATATGTGGCTGTAGCTCGATCAAGCTGACGAACGTTACACCACCATAGCTCCTCTCATTTGTGTCTCAAGACTTTGAGATAGTACCAGGACAAAACCTGGAATAAAAAAGACATTCACAAAACTTGTAGGGTCCTTTAGTTTTCCACTAAGGACAGACAGCATGACATATAGAATTTACATCAGACACAGAACAGTTACCTTAATATCTCACAGCCAGTTCAAGTTGATCACTCATTTCCTTAATGCGTCGTATGCTAAATCCATTCGTCCATGATTAACTTCCGTACCATAATCAGGTTAAGTACAAAATAGTAAGTATCATCTTGATTACATCATGTGGATATATCCTGTCCTTTTATATTAGGTTCTTGGACAGTGTGTTGTTCCAGAAGGAAATAATCATTTTAATACCCTATTACTTATAGTCGCATTAGTGCATGCTTTTCAAATCATCCTACACTGTTCTCAGTTCTGACCTGTCGTTTCTAACACTACACACGTTTGTAAGGAAATCCGTTACACAATTGACCTATTTTTCCTGCTAACACATCAACGAACAGTCAAACAACATGATTATATACAAATATAGATATTTTATTACCCTCAGGCAAAATACACAAGCTGAATAACTGCTTTCAAAGGGAATCGAAGTCTGCTCCAAGCTCAGAAAGGCAAAAGACTTTGGCATATCAGTTTTGCGCTCGATCCCATCAGCTCGGTATTAATTTTTAAAATTTAGTGGCGTACTTTCGTAGGTCGCTGTTCTATTTTTAGCAACGTGTATAACCAATCAGAACCTCGTCAAAACTAACGTTAAAAATTTTCTTCTGCTCGCATTTTCAGACCTACCGTACAAATTGATAAAATTTAAATATTTATTTCTCACTTATTTATGGGCCGATTTCTATTATATAAAGTTCTAATAAAACTAGAAATTTATTTCTATCGTTCTAGCTATTCATATTTTAGTTAGCGCAGTGCATTTAGATCTGTGCATACTTTAACTAACTAAATTGGGGTTTTCCCTGAAGTAAAAGTATCATTAACACTGATTTTTCTACTACAATAAAATTTTATTATGAGGGAATCTTTATGCTTATCTCTTAAGTAATATCCGCGCTATAATTTGAGATATTCCTTTCTGTTTAACTATCTTTGGTTTTTAAGAATTAAAATATCTGCGTTCAGTCAAAAACACAAAATAAGCCCTACTATCAAGTCGAAAAAGTTTCTTTATCACTATTAGAAAAAGAAGCAATTCTATTGGTTGTTAAATTTGTACAATACTCTTAGATATTTTCGAGCGGTAAATTTGACTGGGTTCTTACACATATTCAAATACGATAGATAATTTCGAGCGGTAAACTTGACCGTGTTGTTAGACAGATTCAAAATTACGACATATCTCCCCCGTTAAAAAAGCGTGAACCACTAGTGCAGCTTTCCTGTCTGTATTATTTACTTACTTACTTAGGTCGTTCACCCCTTCTCTACCGTGAGGTCAATTTTCTGTCTGTATTACAATCAGGTCAAGTTACGCCAAATTGACTTTACTCTGCCTTAGTGTTATCCTGGCTTCATGCAAGTTGTTGCCTACTTAAGAATTCTGCCCCAACATTCTGCGATCCAGGAATGTACTCAATGGTAAACGAGTAAGGTGGTATGAGAAAAGACCACCTAAGCAATTGTGCTTTACCATGTTTTGCCTGAGCAAGAAAAACCAGTGGCTGATGATCGCTTTGTACCACGAAATGCCTACCATACAGATAGATTTGGAATTTCTTAATTACCCAAACTAAGGGTAAACATTCTTTTTCTACTGTGGAGTAATTTTTCTCCGCTTTGTTCAATTTGCGGATGGCATAAGCAACGGGGTTCAATTCTCCGTCTGGTGATGGAGATCTTTGTAACAATGTTGCTCCCAAACCCCACATTACTAGCGTCCGTTTCTCACCACGAATTCCTGACTCAAATCAGGTAATTTCAATATGGGCTTACTGGTGAGTTTTGTGCTTCAGCTCACAGCTCAGTATATGCCAGCTCACATTCTGCTGACCACTCTATACGGTCTGGCCGGCCTTTTCTAGTTAGATCCGTCAGAGGAGCACACACAGAGTTAAAATTCTGGATATATTTTTGATAAAATCCACAAAGTGAGACAAAGGATCTCACATCTTTCTTGGTTTGGGGTCTGGGTGCTCTCTGCAATTTTTCCAGATTCTTTGGGTCAGGGGTCATGCTACCCTGATATACAGTGTGTCCCAAGAATTCTAGTTCTTTGCAGCCAATACAACATTTTGTGGGTCTAGCAGTCAAATTTGCCTCTCTGAGTCTGTCAAATACCATATTTAGAGAAGCTAAATGTTCCTCAAATGTTTCAGGGGCGATGAGGGTGTCATCTATGAAATTGGGAATACATGGATTTTTCAGGGGATCCAATAGTTTTCGCATCATTCTGGAAAACACACTCGGAGCATTTTTCAATCCAAAAGGCAACATATTAAACTCATAGTGCCCTTCCGAGGTGCTAAAGGCCAGATAAGGTCGAATCTCAGGCTTCACTGGAATCTGATAATATCCCTTACTGAGATCTACCTTTGAAAAATATTTTGCCTTATTCAATCTGGCAAACAGTTGATTAGTATCAGGTAATAGATCCACCTGACTCTCTGTGACAGCATTCAATTTCTTGTAATCTATATACAGTTTATGTTCCCCAGATGGTTTCCTCAACAACACCACACTGGAGCTCTAAGGAGATTTACTGTGAGAAATAATCCCTTCTTGTAACAAATAATCTATCTCCTCTTTTAAAGCTTTCTCTTTTGCGAATGGGATAGTATAGGCTCTCATACAGATGGGTTTTGGGTCTAGTAATTTCATATCATACTCCAACAAGTTGGTGTGCCCCGGTTTGTCCGTTAACACGTCTGTATGGTTCTCCAGAACCTTCTGAATCTTCTCCCTCTGCCCTTTTGTCAAGTGATTACTGACTTTTACATGTGCAGGAGTTTCGCATGGTTTCAAGGGGTATTCATAAGAGGGGAGAGGTTCATTTCTCATTTCAGTGGCTATGGCCAGGGTCATCAAATGTGCACCTTCCAACACTTTCCTATCATGAAATTTTTTGAGGAGGTTCACATGATAAACTTTTTCCTTTCCCTTTTTGTCTATTTTGTAGTTAGTTCTAGATACCTTTTCTAGAACAGTGTATGGACCCTGCCATCCTATCTGAAGTTTGTTGCTGCTGCCGGGTAATAGAAGAAGCACCTTCTCCCCCACAGCAAACTCTCTATTCTTCGTATTCCTGTTATAGTACTCAGCATGTTTCTTTCTGGCTTTCCTCAGATTATCATTTGCTAGTTTCCAGCCAGTTTTTAACCGAGATGTCAACTCGTTCACATACTGGTATGATGAGGTCACAGTCTCTTCTGCTTTCTCATCTGTCCATGTCCTCATTAAAGCTTCTAATGAACCTTTAATGGGCCGCCCAAATAACAATGTGGCCTGTGCCATTCCTGTTGAATTATGGGGGACTTCCCGATAAGCAAATAAGGCCGCGGGTAAGTATGGATCCCATGTGTCAGGTTTTTCATGTGCCATCTTTCGCAGGATAGAAATAAGTGTCCCATTGAACCTTTCCACCTGCCCGTTCCCTTGGGCGTGATACGAACTACAGTGAAAGTGCCTGGCTTGGAAGATCCTGAAAACTTCCTAAGTTAGTTTCCCCTTGAACTGTGATCCATTATCAGTCAAGATTTGGTGGGAAATCCTAACTTTGTGAATATTGTGAGTAACGCCTCTGCCACATGTTTTGAGTCGATTGATGACATGGCTACTGCCTCTCCCCACATAGAGCACGTTTCCACCAGAGTAAGAATGTAACTGTTTCTCCTCTTGGTTCGTGTGAGAGGTCAAACAATATCCACTGCAACTCTCTCAAAAGGAGTTCCCATGATTGGCATTTCCCCAAGAGTTGCAGGTGCAGTCCAATGTTTTGGAGCTACCCTTTGACATTCTGGGCAGGATTTGACATATCTTTTTATATCTTCAGTTATCCCTGGCCAGAAGTAGTGACAAGCTATACGTTGTCCTGTGGCGCTAATCCCCATATGTCCACTAAAAGGGATAGCATGCCCTAACTCTATCACCTTTTCCCTATATGAAGATGGAAGAACTAGTTATCCATGATCATTTGATCCTGTTCCAGCCTTTCTATGAAGCAATTTATTCTTCATATAAAATTCTCCTTTGTTTGGAGGAGTATGGCTTTTTGGTAGTTTTCTGAAACACGGCTTTAATGACTTATCTTCAGCCTGTGCCTTCCTCATCTCCTCTGGATGGGTATTTATTGGGTTACCTTCCTCCTTCCTTGACTGTGACCTGGTCTGTACTGCTGCCATAATCACTGGTCTTTTGGGACTTCCTAAAACACATATCTACATCCCAATATCAGAGGGTAGATTGGTTCATTTATCACTGCTGCTCTAATCACTCCTTCCACATAGCGAGTTTTTACATTTATTCTTGCAATGGGAACTGTCATGTTTGCTACATCCTTAGTTGTTCCTTGTATCTCCACTGTTTCTGTGGTATATTGATCTGGGTGCACTAGGTTAGAACACACAACTGAGTCAAAATCTAATCCAGTGTCATAAAGGTACTTGATAGTGGTACCATTACATACTACTTCTTCACATACAGGGGGATGATGAGGTTCTTGCTGTCCTGTAGACAGTTCTTCATATCATACGTCTCTGTTCCTTCCTTCCTGCTGTTCCGAAACAGTTGCAAAAATTTGCGAGCGTTCATTTCGAAACGCTCAAGTAAAGCTTTCTTTAACATGTCGTAATTGCCTTGATGGCTGCTTCCCAGTTTCACATACGCATCATATGCATTGCCTTTTAAAGCCTGGGAACGTTTCAAACACTATCACGAACTTTCTAAACCACACAGTGTTGCCATTCTCAATTTTTTCTAGATAAGTGTCAATTTTCTCATTCGAGCTTGGGAAGGATTCTGGGGCAAAAGACATAGCCGCTAATTGGGGAGATTGAGTAGTGGAGTGAGCAGTTAAAGGTGACTGAGGTGATGACGACTCTCCGGTACTGAAGCTAGAAGCAGCACCATGACTTTGGACCTCTAAAGTCTTAAGTGCCAATTCGTGCTGACGTCGTTTGTCGTTCTCTATTTCCTCATGTTGTCTCTCCCTCTCTCGTTCCATGTCTCTGCGAGTTTCAATTTCCGCCTCAATTCTCTTACTTTCAAATTGACGGTATTCTTTCTCTTTCTCTCTAGCTTCTGCTTCTTTCTTCTCCGCCTCATATATGTCGAGTTCTTCGTTCACAAAAGCTAGCATTTCTTCACCTTGTAGTCCTACTTCCCTTGCTTCCTCACTTAGCATTGCTGTAAGTTTTGTACGCTCAGCCATGGCAAATAACTGATTGCGACTTACTCGAAAAAGAAAGAAGAAAAGGATACAGTGCTCCCTAACAAATTAAGAGAAATACCAAAAACCAAAAGAAAAATTTTCTGATTTTACTGTATTACCTCCTCCCTGTTATCAGTTATCTAATCTATCGCTGCTGTTAACTGGCAAAGGCTCCTAACGCAGACGACTTAAACCATAAAGATGGTAGATCAGGCTAAAACTGAAAAAAAACTACTATTACTACTGTGGAAATCTTTTTTTTTTTAATATTAAGGTGAAACATTTCCTTATATAAACCCACCTCACTTGTCCACACCTGAAGTCAGTGTTGGAGTTAGGGAAGGCTATTAACTTGGCGACTGATAGAATGCACTTCCTTTGCTAGACTCACACTCCAATACTCCAAATAAATTTGTGACTGATAAACAATCACGCGTATCAGCGGTTTTCTTGTACAAAATTATTGTATAACATATCTCCAACAAAGATCACCAATCAAAATCAACTGTATGGAAATTCTAAAATGCTGTGGAAAGAAACAAATTTTTGATTTGTGTGGTCAGATCCCAGAAAATAAAAACGTTGTCTAGGGGATAATTTTTTTTATCTTTTCTTAACTCACAACACAAAACATCACACTCTATCTAGAGTTAGACTAAGATACAATATCAGACGTTAGTCAATTATCTAAAATCAGACTTAGATCAAATCTTGGAACGAGCACACAATTCTGTCACGCTGTTCCAGACTTAGATCAAATCACGTGAACGAGCAACCATTCTGTCGTGCTTATATAGGTTTTAAGTTATGTGAGGTCACGCCTGGACTGAATAGTTTTTATAGTCCAGCCTATCTGAACGACTATAATTTAGTAACAGACAATCTTGTGCCCCCTTATATTGAGAAATATAAGTTTACTATACTTGCACACACACACAGAGCTGTGTGACAACAAGACACACAAAAGTTAAAAACTATGGTTAAATTAGGTATGGGTCTGACCAACACACAAAGTTTAGTTCTTTTGTTGTTTATTATCACTAAACTTTACAACATCGAATATCTAAAAGAGAAAAGATCATATACATCAGAATTACATGCATAGAAAATATAACAGAATGCCTATGATCTCCCCTCGTTGAGAAGATAAGAACCCAACAAAGTTAATAACCCCAAAGGTCAAAAGGTTAGCAATAGGTTACAGTATATAGACAGTAAAGTGAACAAAATTATCAGTACGTGCTACTCCGTCAAGTAAACAATTTTTAAAGCAAAATAACTAGTTTGGCACAAGCTACCGTAACAAGAAAATATTCAATCTCTCTCTCTCTCTCTCTCTCTCTCTCTCTCTTTCATACGTGGCCACGTTCTCTCTCTCTCCTTACCTAATCTGGTGATATTTCCTGGAATGTACAGTTATCCTGAATATATTTATCGATATTAATAGTGTCAGGGTACAGTGCCAAATTTGGCCCCAGTCCAGCCTTGACAATGACTTTATAAGGTGGACGCCAAGTTTGGTGAGGTAATCCTGGATCGTTAGTGTCACCTCGAATAGTTAATGGTAGAAAAATCGAGATCTAGTGTTCACAGCAAAGAATGGAAAAACAAATACTTCTGGTACTTGGACACCGCTAGTTGCTAAATTGTTACTGAGGATGGTAAGTAATTGATTGGTAAATCCTATCGGCTGGCTCTGTGGTGAGTGCCGATTCTGAAGTAGAGTAACTCTTCTGGGTAAATATCCTCTTGGAAAACGACTATCGGATGTCGGGAGAACAGTTATTGTTATTTCACCACAATGGGCTGATAAAATGCGAGAAAATATATCTGGGTATTTTGTACGTCCAGTTTAAAATTAACTATTAAAATGTTCGTTAATCTCTGTGGCCCTTCCTGTTCACAACTGAAACTTGGAGACGCGTCAGCCAACAGTAGACAACTTTAATCCAATCAGTAAAAATTGAGACAAGGCCCAAGATATAACCACATAAAAGAGAACCGCTGGTCGCCGTTGATCAGGTTGCCTAAAGGTTGCCTATATATATATATATATATATATATATATATATATATATATATATATATATATATATATATATATATATATATATATATATATATATATATATATATATATATATATATATATATATATATATATATATATATATATATATATATATATATATATATATATATATATATATATATATATATATACCCGGAAGGGGACGAGACATCTCTCAACCTCTCCGTCAGTCCTGATTAAAGTTAAAAGGCGCACGTTATGTCTAGCCTATCCTGTCTCATTGGTTATTATTTAATTGATCCATACGTGCACTTTAACAAATATCGCCTGTCATTAATAACTATTAGATTGTCGGAATCTGTTTGTTAAGTCGCATGATATTTAAACAACCGTCACTTACAAAATTACACAAATGAAATAAACACGAAATCTTTTCTGTCACTTATCAGTCGCCTAGTGTATTAATTAGACAACTAAACCGTCTCTTTCTGTGTGATAGCAGGTGATTAAATTTACGTTACAACTGAAACATCTGGAATAAAAATAGCTACGCGTTATTTAATTCGCTAGTCTTAACACCTAGAAATCACAGTGAATTTAAGATGCAAAAACTTGTAACACTTTTATACGCTTAAGCATAAATTTATATATTACCAGAAATCCAGAAAGAAACACCACGATCTATTAACGTATCTTTTTCCAGTAGTTCTATGTCAGGTTGATTAGGGGTTGTCTTCACTTGTTTATTCATTCATTGTGTTTGACCTTTAGGGTCAGAGGTTGACAGTTCGGCGTGGGCCTATGGGAAGGTTTTTTAAGCGGGGAGTGAGATATACTTCCGGGAAGCCGGGAGGTCCTGTTTTTCTGAAGGGACCAAGAGTCCATTGTTTTTCGGGGAGAATCTTCGAAGTAACTGCTATGGCAGTTTTCCCCAGTGAATCTCTGTGCGTCGGGATGACGACAGAATTCCTTGTGTAGTTCTGAGGATTCATTTACCAGGTAATACCGACCTTTATGCATTATTACGCTTTTCGGTGGCAGAACATGTAAAGGATTACCTAGGGTGAACAGCAGTTCACGGATCCGCCATTTCAGAACTTATATATTTGTGCTCGAGGTAGCCATCCAAGACTGTTAGTCTTATATTGTCCAGAAATCCAGTGACGAAGATATATTGTGGGAGCCGCAGATTGGCGGAACTTCTATCTACAATAAGTATTACTGCAGGGTTGGTGATAACCTATTTAACAGAAGTACACGGCCGACGTTAGGACGAGGCCTGTGCTTCCGGCTATTATACTACAGCCTGATATGTGCAATTGGCAGGGAGTGCCAAGTTGCACCTGTGTGTCAAGGTAACTAAGGCATCTGACGCGTTTAGTCAGAGACGCCAAGGGCGACGCTACGAACTGTCATTATTGAAGAACTTTGCTATTGACCATGCACGTCTATTCTGATGTTTACCTTTTTGAATGCCAAATGTATACCTATCGATGTCAGGTCAGCATGACCTTGTTACACTGACTGTTCCTGTTGATATTATGTGTGTTCCCGTCAATAAATGTCTTGAAACATGCCTGCAGTGTCAAAGCATCCTTGATTACTGCATGTGAGAGTATGGGTTGCAGGATCTACATCTATACGAGCCTAAACACATTCGCGTCTTCATTCGCACCCACACTCAACTCATCATACGCTCGCACTACACATCTAACAACATGTAAACTGTCTTGGGCCAGTGATCACCTCAACAAGAAAAAAAAATACAGTTACATTTCTGGTGGACCAGTTACGTGGGCTCTTATGATACATTTCTTGTCGCCAATGTGGCCTAGAAACTTACATTTCTGATGGACCAGATCTGTGGGTTTAAAAAGAACAGAGCGAGCATTTGACATTATTGTTGACATTTATGGATCCAGAAATTTACATTCCTGGTTGGCTGTTACATGTATGATGTCTCCAGTTTTGTCGAGAAAGTTACAAGAAGGACAAGTACACATTACACTTCTGATCTGTGGGTCTAAGCTACACACGGGACAGCCGTAACACACAGTGCTAATTCTACATTTGCAAGTTTTGGCTACAACAGGACAGATATAGGTCATCAACGGTTGACACAAATAAACAGTACGAGCATTTATATTATAATGCTACATAAAGCATAACAAGACAAGTACTGAAGTGAACTACTAGGCATTTGCTACGTGGACCATAACTGCATAGAAGGCGGGTTCCTATTGTAAACAGTACTGCGGGTTGTTACACGTTTCATTCAACAACAGACTTTTCTAGGTCAGAGTATTCAAGCTACATTGTTGGAGGTCAAGTGTCTGTAAACAGTACGTGAAATTGTAAACATTCAATGTGCAAGCCCTAATTTGAGAAGGTCATAGTAACTTTGGTTCGTGAATACCACTTTATGTTACAGTGGATTTGACGTTCAGTGCGCGTTTGACATTTCGTTTCTGTGTTCGCAAGGAGCAAGAAATTTATTTTAGTTTCAGCTGTGACTGAACTTGTTCTGCAACACATTGAAATTGATTGCTATATGTTTATGTCACTTCTACTGTTTTGTGTATTTTTCTGCGGGTTTTTCGGTTGGTGGGTCTTACGGTAAATATGCCACTTGATCGAGGCTTACTGTAAGCGGTCTGTAGGTGCAAATTTTCTTAATTTGGAAATTTGCTAGTGACAATTGGTCGCTATTGATGTTAGCTGTGATGTAATTGTACTTAACGTTGTTTTTGTAATATTTTGTCTGTTTTTTCAGTTTTGATTGTCGATTTGTTTTGTTTGTATTCTGTAGGTCTCTCCTTTCTTGTGTATTTCTCTACACATTTTTGGTTAAAACAGTGTTGCCATTTGTATTGTTTTGTATTTTTGTCTTTGTATTTTTTTTTTTGGTTGTACTACATTACTGTCATGCACAGTCTACATACACATACTTGGTCATGTTTTGATATTATTGATAAGGTAGACTCTTCATATAGAGTTTGTTAAATAATATTATATAAGATATTTATACAAGTTCTTTGATAAAAGACTTGTTATCTACAAAGATTGAGACAGTAAAATAAAGTGAAGTGAGTATACAAGTCTAGCATTTCAGACTTGTCTCCCATTGAAGTGGGATAAGGTAATTTATTTAATTTTTTTTCAGGTTTCTGATCTCATTAGACAGAATGTCTACATTGGATTTCTTCATCCAGCAAGGGTTGTTAAATTGAAAGCAGAAGCTGAACTAAAGAAGCTAGAAGCTGAGAATAGAAGATTAGAACTTGAAGAAAGAAGGTATCAAAGAGAGGCTGAGGAGAGAAAAGCTCAAGCTGCTGCTGAGGAGAGGAAAGCTCAAGCTGCAGCTGATGAAAGAAAATTCCAGATGGAAATGGAAGACAAAAAACTTCAAGCTGCTGCAGAGGAAAAAAAAACTTCAAGCTGCTGCAGAGGAAAAAAAACTTCAAGCTGCTGCTGAGGCTGAAATTAGAAAAATGGAACATGAGGAAAGAAAACAGAAGATGGAACTTGATGAAAAAAACTCGCAATTTTGGAGTTAG
>JAMPIV010003803.1:0-25000 GCA_024509875.1 Oreohelix idahoensis
GATAATCTCGTCGTACCATTACGCTGCTTGTCATCAGTTCTACATTGATAATCTCGTCGTACCATTACGCTGCTTGTCATGAGTTCTACGTTGATAATCTCGTCGTACCATTACTCTGCTTGTCATCAGTTCTACATTGATAATCTCGTCGTACCATTACGCTGCTTGTCATCAGTTCTACATTGATAATCCCGCCGTGCCATTACGCTGCTTGTCATCAGTTCTACATTGATAATCTCGTCGTACCATTACGCTGCTTGTCATCAGTTCTACATTGATAATCTCGTCGTACCATTACGCTGCTTGTCATCAGTTCTACATTGATAATCTCGTCGTACCATTACGCTGCTTGTCATCAGTTCTACATTGATAATCTCGTCGTGCCATTACGCTGCTTGTCATCAGTTCTACATTAATAATCTCGTCGTGCCATTACGCTGCTTGTCATCAGTTTTACATTGCTAATCTCGTCGTGCCATTACGCTGCTTGTCATCAGTTCTACATTGCTCATCTCGTCGTACAATTACGCTGCTTGTCATCAGTTCTACATTGATAATCTCGTCGTGCCATTACGCTGCTTGTCATCAGTTCTACATTGATAATCTCGTCGTACCATTACGCTGCTTGTCATCAGTTCTACATTGATAATCTCGTCGTACCATTACGCTGCTTGTCATTAGTTCTACATTGATAAACTCGTCGTACCATTACGCTGCTTGTCATCAGTTCTACATTGATAATCTCGTCGTGCCATTACGTTGCTTATCATCAGTTCTACATTGATAATCTCGTCGTGCCATTACGCTGCTTGTCCTCAGTTCTACATTGCTAATCTCGTCGTACCATTACGCTGCTTGTCATCAGCTCTACATTGATAATCTCGTCTTACCATTACGCTGCTTGTCATCAGTTCTACATTGATAATCTCGTCGTACCATTACGCTGCTTGTCATCAGTTCTACATTGATAATCTCGTCGTACCATTACGCTGCTTGTCATCAGTTCTACATTGATAATCTCGTCGTAACATTACGCTGCTTGTCATCAGTTCTACATTGATAATCTCGTCGTACCATTACGCTGCTTGTCATCAGTTCTACATTGATAATCTCGCCGTGCCATTACGCTGCTTGTCATCAGTTCTACATTGATAATCTCGTCGTACCATTACGCTGCTTGTCATCAGTTCTACATTGATAATCTCGTCGTACCATTACGCTGCTTGTCATCAGTTCTACATTGATAATCTCGTCGTACCATTACGCTGCTTGTCATCAGTTCTACATTGATAATCTCGTCGTGCCATTACGCTGCTTGTCATCAGTTCTACATTGATAATCTCGTCGTGCCATTACGCTGCTTGTCATCAGTTTTACATTGCTAATCTCGTCGTGCCATTACGCTGCTTGTCATCAGTTCTACATTGCTCATCTCGTCGTACAATTACGCTGCTTGTCATCAGTTCTACATTGATAATCTCGTCGTGCCATTACGCTGCTTGTCATCAGTTCTACATTGATAATCTCGTCGTACCATTACGCTGCTTGTCATCAGTTCTACATTGATAATCTCGTCGTACCATTACGCTGCTTGTCATCAGTTCTACATTAATAATCTTTTCGTGCCTTTACGCTGCTTGTCATCAGTTCTACATTGATAATCTCGTCGTGCCATTACGCTGCTTGTCATCAGTTCTACATTTATAATCTCGTCGTGCCATTACGCTACTTGTCATCAGTTCTACATTGATAATCTCGTCGTACCATTACGCTGCTTGTCATCAGCTCGTACATTGATAATCTCGTCGTGCCATTACGCTGCTTGTCATCAGTTCTACATTGATAATCTCGTCGTGCCTTTACGCTGCTTGTCATCAGGTCTACATTGATAATCTCGTCGTGCCATTACGCTGCTTGTCATCAGTTCTACATTGATAATCTCGTCTTACCATTACGCTGCTTGTCGTCAGCTCGTACACTGATAATATCGTCGTACCATTGCGCTGCTTGTCATCAACTCGTACATTGATAATCTCGTCGTGCCATTACGCTGCTTGTCATCAGCTCGTACATTGATAATCTCGTCGTGCCTTTACGCTGCTTGTCATCAGTTCTACATTGATAATCTCGTCGTACCATTACGCTGCTTGTCATCAGCTCGTACATTGATAATCTCGTCGTGCCATTACGCTGCTTGTCATCAGTTCTACATTGATAATCTCGTCGTACCATTACGCTGCTTGTCATCAGTTCTACATTGATAATGTCGTCGTACCATTACGCTCCTTGTCATCAGTTCTACATTGATAATCTCGTCGTGCCATTACGCTGCTATTCATCAGTTCTACATTGATAATCTCGTCGTACCATAACGCTGCTTGTCATCAGGTCTACATTGATAATCTCGTCGTACAATTACGCTGCTTCTTATCAGTTCTACATTGATAATCTCGTCGTACCATTACGCTGCTTGTCATCAGTTCTACATTGATTATCTCGTCGTGCCATTACGCTGCTTGTCAACAGTTCTACATTGATAATCTCGTCGTACCATTACGCTGCTTGTCATCAGTTCTACATTGATAATCTCGTCGTACCATTACGCTGCTTGTCATCAGCTCGTACATTGATAATCTCGTCGTGCCTTTACGCTGCTTGTCATCAGTTCTACATTGATAATCTCGTCGTACCATTACGCTGCTTGTCATCAGTTCTACATTGATAATCTCGTCGTACCATTACGCTGCTTGTCATCAGTTCTACATTGATAATCTCGTCGTACCATTACGCTGCTTGTCATCAGTTCTACATTGATAATCTCGTCGTACCATTACGCTGCTTGTCATCAGTTCTACATTGATAATCTCGTCGTGCCATTACGCTGCTTGTCATCAGTTCTACATTGCTAATCTCGTCGTACCATTACGCTGCTTGTCATCAGTTCCACTTTGATAATCTCGTCGTACCATTACGCTGCTTGTCATCAGTTCTACATTAATAATCTCGTCGTACCATTACGCTGCTTGTCATCAGTTCTACATTGATAACCTCGTCGTACCATTACGCTGCTTGTCATCAATTCTACATTGATATTCTCGTCGTGCCATTACGCTGCTTGTCCTTAGTTCTACATTGATAATCTCGTCGTACCATTACGCTTCTTGTCATCAGTTCTACATTGATAATATCGTCGTACCATTACGCTGCTTGTCATCAGTTCTACATTGATAATCTCGTCGTACCATTACGCTGCTTGTCATCAGCTCATTCATTGATAATCTCGTGGTACCATTACGCTGCTTGTCATCAGTTCTACATTGATAATCTCGTCGTGCCATTACGCTGCTTGTCATCAGTTCTACATTGATAATCTCGTCGTACCATTACGCTGCTTGTCATCAGTTCTACATTGATAATCTCGTCGTACCATTACGCTGCTTGTCATTAGTTCTACATTTATAATCTCGTCGTACCATTACGCTGCTTGTCATCAGTTCTACATTGATAATCTCGTCGTGCCATTACGTTGCTTATCATCAGTTCTACATTGATAATCTCGTCGTGCCATCACGCTGCTTGTCATCAGTTCTACATTGATAATCTCGTCGTGCCATTACGCTGCTTGTCATCAGTTCTACATTGATAATCTCGTCGTGCCATTACGCTGCTTGTCATCAGTTCTACATTGCTAATCTTGTCGTACCATTACGCTGCTTGTCATCAGCTCTACATTGATAATCTCGTCTTACCATTACGCTGCTTGTCATCAGTTCTACATTGATAATCTCGTCGTACCATTACGCTGCTTATCATCAGTTCTACATTGATAATCTCGTCGTACCATTACGCCGCTTGTCATCAGTTCTACATTGATAATCTCGTCGTACCATTACGCTGCTTGTCATCAGTTCTACATTGATAATCTCGTCGTACCATTACGCTGCTTGTCATCAGTTCTACATTGATAATCTCGTCGTACCATTACGCTGCTTGTCATCAGTTCTACATTGATAATCTCGCCGTGCCATTACGCTACTTGTCATCAGTTCTACATTGATAATCTCTCGTGCCATTACGCTGCTTGTCATCAGTTCTACATTGATAATCTCGTCGTGCCATTACGCTGCTTGTCATCAGTTCTACATTGCTAATCTCGTCGTACCATTACGCTGCTTGTCATCAGTTCTACATTGATAATCTCGTCGTGCCATTACGCTGCTTGTCATCAGTTCTACATTGATAATCTCGTCGTACCATTACGCTGCTTGTCATCAGTTCTACATTGATAATCTCGTCGTACCATTACGCTGCTTGTCATCAGTTCTACATTGATAATCTCGTCGTACCATTACGCTGCTTGTCATCAGTTCTACATTGATAATCTCGTCGTGCCATTACGCTGCTTGTCATCAGTTCTACATTGCTAATCTCGTCGTACTATTACGCTGCTTGTCATCAGTTCTACATTGATAATCTCGACGTACCATTACGCTGCTAGTCATCTAAGCAAACGTCCATTTATAAATCTTTGATTTTAATATTTTCCCTAATGCAGCTCACCCGAACCTTTTGTTTTGTTATTGTGATATGACTTTTCACGAAACGTTGTCTATACTGCTGTCAAGATACATGTATGATTAAGGTATTATTGTGATATGACTGTTCACGAAACGTTGTCTATACTGCCTGTCAAGATACATGTTTTATTGTGATATGACTGTTCACGAAAAGTTGTTTATACTGCCTGTCAAGATACATGTATGATTAGGGTGTTATTGTGATATGACTGTTCACGAAACGTTGTCTATACTGCCTGTCAAGATACATGTATGATTAGGGTGTTATTGTGATATGACTGTTCACGAAACGTTGTCTATACTGCTGTCAAGATACATGTATGATTAGGGTGTTATTGTGATATGACTGTTCACGAAACGTTGTCTATACTGCTGTCAAGATACATGTATGATTAGGGTGTTATTGTGATATGACTGTTCACGAAACGTTGTCTATACTGCCTGTCAAGATACATGTATGATTAGGGTGTTATTGTGATATGACTGTTCACGAAACGTTGTCTATACTGCCTGTCAAGATACATGTATGATTAGGGTGTTATTGTGATATGACTGTTCACGAAACGTTGTCTATACTGCTGTCAAGATACATGTATGATTAGTGTGTTATTGTGATATGACTGTTCACGAAACGTTGTCTATACTGCCTGTCAAGATACATGTATGATTAGGGTGTTATTGTGATATGACTGTTCACGAAACGTTGTCTATACTGCTGTCAAGATACATGTATGATTAGGGTGTTATTGTGATATGACTGTTCACGAAACGTTGTCTATACTGCCTGTCAAGATACATGTATGATTAGGGTGTTATTGTGATATGACTGTTCACGAAACGTTGTCTATACTGCCTGTCAAGATACATGTATGATTAGGGTGTTATTGTGATATGACTGTTCACGAAACGTTGTCTATACTGCCTGTCAAGATACATGTATGATTAGGGTGTTATTGTGATATGACTGTTCACGAAACGTTGTCTATACTGCTGTCAAGATACATGTATGATTAGGGTGTTATTGTGATATGACTGTTCACGAAACGTTGTCTATACTGCTGTCAAGATACATGTATGATTAGGGTGTTATTGTGATATGACTGTTCACGAAACGTTGTCTATACTGCCTGTCAAGATACAAGATGACATGTTATTGTGATTACTGTCCACGGTGTCTTATTGTGATACATGTATACGGTGTTATTGTGATATGACTGTTCACGAAACTTTGTCTATACTTCCTGTCAAGATACATGTATGATTAAGGTGTTATTGTGATATGACTGTTCACGAAACGTTGTCTATACTGCTGTCAAGATACATGTATGATTAGGGTGTTATTGTGATATGACTGTTCACGAAACGTTGTCTATACTGCCTGTCAAGATACATGTATGATTAGGGTGTTATTGTTATATGACTGTTCACGAAACGTTGTCTATACTGCCTGTCAAGATACATGTATGATTAGGGTGTTATTATGATATGACTGTTCACGAAAAGTTGTCTATACTGCCTGTCAAGATACATGTATGATTAGGGTATTATTGTGATATGACTGTTCACGAAACGTTGTCTATACTGCCTGTCAAGATACATGTATGATTAGGGTGTTATTGTTATATGACCTTTCACGAAACGTTGTCTATACTGCTGTCAAGATATATGTATTATTAGGGTGTTATTGTTATATGACTGTTCACGAAACGTTGTCTATACTGCTGTCAAGATATATGTATGATTATACATCCGGTTAGGGCAGGGTTTCTGAACTTATGGTCCACAGCTCTCGTATGTACAGTCTTTCCAAGACGGGTGCATATTCTTCAATGGAAAATCAAAGTGTTCGTGGCACAAAAAGGGTAAGATACCCGGTATGAAGGTGTATACCGTAGATCACAAAATGGCAGTTCAACATTCTTGGTTTTCAAGCTTCAGCTGCAGACGTTTTCCAAGAGCTGGCTCCTTGCGCCAACTTCCTTACGTGAACTGGCATCATTAGTCTCCTAAAGTTTCCTGCATACTTAAGATTATCTTTACTCGTGCGTGTTACCCGTATCTAATGTTACGTCACCTGATCTGAGAACAAACACGACTGGGAGCCAGGGGTTTAAAGAGAAAACACTGGAAGCTAAACTAGTCGTGGGAAGACGGCCTGAATTATGAGTTAGTGACGACAGAAGAAGGGAGAGAAGGAAGGGACGATGCGATAAAACGAAAACAAAAAACATACAAGTAATATAGTTTAATCATTAACTGAATTATAGGAAAGGCTTTTTTTAGCAGAAATAGCATGCAGATTTATAACGTGTGTAGATCAAACCCAATTCCAGAAAACAACATTTACAGTTGTTAATCAAGTTATGAACACACAGAGACACACATGCTGGACAACTCATACATGAATACTGATAATTAAGAAACTCGTGAATGAATATTTATAATCAAGAGCTCACTGCTGAAAAGGACGTTTGTTACGTTGTGTCGCCGTTTACAGCAGGGCTGCGATATTTGCGCCTTTCGGCCCGACACATCCGTTTTGAGCATGGCATTTTCGGGACCGGGTTAGCCTTCCCTCTTCGATCCCTACTCTCTCAGCCAGACTGCAGTGATGCAGCCTGTTTCCAGGACCACCACTTGGAGGTGGAGTAGGATCTTGGTCAGCTCTAGTGCGCTGACCCTGACGCAAGCAGTCAAGCTATGAGTCGCTGACTGCATTCATCTCGTTTGCTGCGTCTTCGGTCCAACAGACAATTACGAAGATAAGACGTTCATGAAACCATTGAAAGACAGACACAGTAAAGAAATAACACATAGACGGACTCAGGTATACATAGAGAGACTCATTAAGCAATGCACAGACTCACTCAGTAAACGACACACTCACCCAACAACCGACACACTCACTCAACAGTATACAAACACACTCAACAATACACAGACTGATGCAGCAATAAACAGATTTACTCAAGAATACAAAACTGACTCAACGATACACAAACTATCAGCGAAACAAGACTGACTCAGCAATACACAGACTGACTCAACAATACACAGACTGACTCAACGACACACAGGCTCACTCTACGATACACATACTGACTCAACAATACACAACTCACTCAGCAATAGACTTACTCCACTCAACAATACCAACTGGAACAGACAGATGCCTTCACATACCTAGGATGCATAGTAACACCAGACGGCGGAGCAAGCAGAGACATCAACAACAGAATGAACAATGCAAGAACAGCCTTTTTTAGTCTAAACAACATCTGGAAGTCCTCTCAGTACAGCACAAGCACAAAATTAGGATTATATCAGAGCTGTGTGCTTTCTGTGCTTCTCTATGGCGCGGAGAGCTGGAGAGTTACAGAGAAGGAAATGTCGAAATTGTCCTCTTTTCACACAACATGCCTAAGAAAAATTCTCCGAATCTTTTGGCCGAATACCATCACCAACAAAAATCTGCTTACTCGGAGCAAGCAAGAGGACATGCACACCATCATAGCTGGCAGACGCTGGAGCTGGGTTGGCCATGTCCTCAGAAGAGATCCCGATGCCATCACAAGAACAGCTATGTTATGGACCCCTGAAGGAAAACGAAAGAGAGGCCGACCAAAAACAACCTGGCGGAGGACTGTGGAGGCTGAGATGCAAAGAATGAAACAGAGTTGGGGCACTGTACGAAGGATGGCCACCGACCGAGCAAAGTGGAATCAATTTGTTGTTGCCCTACAAGACGCCACCAGGCGTAATGGTCACTGACTGCTTTGACGGTTGGCGGCTAAGGATCAAAGAAGAAGAAGAAGACTCAACAATACACAGACTGACACAACGAAACACAGACTCACTCAACGATACACATACTGACTCAGCAATACACAGACACAGGCGCAAACACTAAGCAACACGCAGACACACACGGAAGAACACTCAGAAGTCATGAAGAACAGACGGAAGTACAGGCACACTTAAAGAACACAAGATCAAACACATTCAAATACACACAAATGTGCATGAGAATACACAGCGTCATTGACGCATTCCAGAGCACAGTCAGACAATCTCTAGATGACACACAAACACAATAAGGTACACACTGACACATATAGTGAAGAACACCCAAACACGCTCAACAGTACACTCAGGTACACACAGATACACACAGAGAACAACACACTAACGTACGAACAGACAGACTCATCCAAGAAATCACAGACTCACCAAGACATACAGATACATGCAAGAACAGACAGACACGTCGACACACTCAAGAATGCACAGATAAACTACACCAATAACTCTAGACACATTCAAGAACAACCAGACGCATATACTCGTACGTACTTAAGAACACACAGATAAACTACATCAAGAACTTTCAAAAACATTAAAGAAAAGAGTGACACATCGACGTAGTCAAGAACACACAGATAAACTGCATCAAGAACACACAGAAACATTCAAGAACAGACAAATCGACGTACTAAAGAACACACAGATAAACTACATCAAGAACACACAGATAATCAACATCAAAAACACAGTAGAAGCATTAAAGAACAAGCAGACACACCGAAATACACAAGAACATACACAACTAAACTCAGTTTCAGATGGTTAAGGCATTGAGCATATTGTGAAATACATATTAGTTTGAAGACATCTGGGTTGAAGACATGAGCTCTGCAGAGACCGAAAGATTTATCAACATGGCGGCAGCCACAGCTTTCCAATGTCACCACTATTCATCATCATCATCATCATCATCATCATCATCATCATCATCATCTCCTTCTTTCGCTCCTAAGGGAGCAGGAAGCCACTACTGCATATTGTCGTTGTTACCCTTCCCCCCCCCCCTCCCGAGGAAGCCAACGCCAACCACAAACTCCTGCAGCGACAGGTTCTGTAAGTATTTGTTTTACATAAATCGGTTTGTCAGCCCCACGTACAACATAGAAATAATTGCCTTTTACGACTTGCCAGCCTCATGTGCCGTGTACATCCACAAGCAAATTATACACGTCAAAATGCAAATATAAAATGATAAAAGATACATATTACACCTTACCCCGTGTGCTTTGGGCGAAAACAGACTGTTTACATAGGAAACGTCCGAAAATTGTCGAGCAACTGATTTAAAATTCCGTCTCTTTCAAGTGTGTTCGGTGTCTAACTGGGTGCACTTGAAGTTGGATCCTAGAACTTAAGGAGCAAAATGATCTCTCTGTGGTTACTCTCTTCTAATCTTAGAATTCATGTCCAGTCCTCTGGTCTGTCCCATATTTGGGTACTAATGTTCAGCGTTACTGGCTGTCTATGATTTCTTCTCGACGAAATTGTAAGTCAGTGAAGTAGTCTTACAACGCTGTAGCATATAAGCGAAAGTTTCGCCTACGCGCCCAGGTTGCTACTTTAAGGAGAAGTCCAATCAGGAGCAGTCTATCTTAGCATCTCAAATTCCAAACCAATTGCAAATAAGTATCTGATTTTGGTAAGGATCTATTCCCCCACTACCCTCCTCTCATGTAGAACATTACTACATGACAACATAAGATAACGTGTGATTTCAAACTCTATTACCATATAAGGTCTTGCCACTTCCATTGGTATTTGTCATGTTTACAACTCACTAATTCACAGTAACATTAAAATTTCCTCCAAGATGTTATTTTCTTGTAACTGTTTATCACAACAAAGGCCATCTGCCGGAAGTATTACACCACTGCCCGTGTCTTAATCTTTACCAAGATTGTTATCGTCATCCATGCCAGTGAGGTCAATAGTCTATTAGGGCACGTCATGTTTGCAGACAAGCACCTTAGCATCCGACAACATGATTTCGTGTATCTTCCCCAGACAAAAAGTCTGGGTTAACAAAATGAATGTCGCTCAGTGTAGACTCTTACTCTGCCTGGAGCTGGCGATAAGCGAAAAGTCAGTGTGGCAGGTTCGTTCCTTCGCTACGCTTTGCCGATAACAAAGGAAAAAATAACCAGGAGAGAGGGGTGGGTGAGAGGTGTGACAAGATGTAATAAGAAAACATTAAACGATGAAAGCGAAAACAATGAATATTGGAAGAATTAGTACCTAAAATGAATGGCAAAGTAATACTGCCGGAGAGGAGTGAAGATCCCAAAAAGAGAACGAAAGTAATTCATGACAGGGACACAAAACACAAACTCGCAAACGTTTGAGATCTCGTTATCATGTACCGGGTAAAGCATGGGTTATATGCAATCTCGTCTTAAGAGAGGGTTCAAGCACAGGTGTTAATCCATACATCAACAACGTGACTAGAGAAACCAACACATTGACGGTGCTAATCCAAACATCAGCAATATCACGTGATTTTCATGACAACGAGACAGCTCGTGACCTTTGGTCAGACGGAAGTGGTAATGACTGAAACAAACTCGTCGACGGAAAAGTTTAGATAACAACTCTGACCAACGCTTATAAGCGAAGTAGCGAGAACATGCTATATCGAGATCTGTGAAGAAAAGGTCTGGCTTGTCCGGACATAGCTGTCTTGTGCACGTTCAACCGTGTTGTCGTTCACACAGACGTGGGTTATATGAACGCCACCATTATCGTCAAGCCACGTAGGTCCCGGTGTCTCTCAGTCCTGTCTTAGTGGACACAGAATGAATAGGCCTATTTCTCTCTCAGGCATGTCGTAGCAGGCCACTAATATGAGGTTGTACATCAGGCTGGCAACCTCATCATGAAAAATAAACTTCTACATAAACCATTACTACCACACACAAAAGGCCTGTACCCTGTGCCCTATGTAGTTCCTGGCGGGTCTCTGGTGAGACAAAGAAAGATTAGAACTATTGCTCCTTCAGGCATGTCGTACCAGGCCACTAATATCAGGTTGTTCATGAGGTTGTTCATGAGGTTGTTCATGTGGTTGTTCATGAAGTTGTACATGAGGTTGTAAATGAGGTTGTTCATGAGGTTGTTCATGTGGTTGTACATGAGGTTGTTCATGTGGTTGTTCATGAGGTTGTTCATGAGGTTGTACATGAGGTTGTTCATGTGGTTGTACATGAGGTTGTTAATGAGGTTGTACATGAGGTTGTTCATGAGGTTGTTAATGAGGTTGTACATGAGGTTGTTCATGTGGTTGTACATGAGGTTGTTAATGTGGTTGTACATGAGGTTGTTCATGTGGTTGTACATGAGGTTGTTCATGTGGTTGTACATGAGGTTGTTAATGAGGTTGTACATGAGGTTGTTCATGTGGTTGTACATGAGGTTGTATATGAGGTTGTTAATGATGTTGTTAATGAGGTTGTACATGAGGTTGTTAATGAGGTTGTACATGCGGTTGTTAATGAGGTTGTACATGAGGTTGTTCATGTGGTTGTACATGAGGTTGTTAATGAGGTTGTACATGAGGTTGTTCATGTGGTTGTACATGAGGTTGTTCATGAGGTTGTACATGAGGTTGTTAATGTGGTTGTACATGAGGTTGTACATGAGGTTGTTAATGAGGTTGTACATGAGGTTGTTAATGAGGTTGTACATGAGGTTGTATATGAGGTTGGCAATATCATGATGTAAATCTAATGACTACAGAAACCAACTCTACTAAACTATCTGAATGCCTGTTGATGGTCGGACACACGCGCTGGGTTTGAAACTGTTGATAGCATTTCCGGTTTGTTGTAACAGAATTAGAGGAAGACAGGGAGAAGAAGACTGGAGACAGACGTGAACATGACGTGGATGACGTGGACAGATCTTGAGATGGTGGCACGTGACAGGAGGACTTGGCTCGTGTTTGTTCAAGGTCGATGCTCCTAAGGCAGCTGATGTGTATGTAAAGATTTGATTGACAGGTAGTTTGAAAAGTTATGGGAGACAGCTAGACAGAAAGAAAGAATGAAAGAAAGATAGACAGAAAGAAAGATAGACAGAAAAAAGACAGACGGAAAGAAAAATACAATGAAGCCCAAACATTTTTTTCCTAATTTTCCTGTACCAAAACCACTTTTATCCAAGCGTTTAATTAATTCTTTTTTTTCTTTTTTGTTGTTATTATTCAGACTGACATATGTACCCACAGATCTCTGCTACACACAACAAACACATCTTTGCGTCTTAGAAATCTCTCACATACACTCTTTACGTTTCGCTGCTCTCTAATATAATTATACACTAAAACACAACACACACAATTAGATGAGATTACAAATCTGTTATCTTAATGAAAGCACACATTATTTTTTCTAACACAATTTAAAACAAAACAACATACCCACACAAAATCTACGAGCCTGGTTCCCTAACATTCTGGCTCATGTGAACACTGGCTCGCTCAGATGGTCCAGGACAAGATGGAATTAAACAGCTCTACTAGTCTGGAATTGTGTTCTCTAGCAGATTTCTTAGATTTCTGTAAGTGTTAACTGCCATGTGGTGAAACACCGCTTCCTTCGACCTAGACCGAAGTACTGACGCTATATCAGAGCGCAACTGATTGCTTTAAGAAAGATCTCTAGCCAGCCCCTGGAACAGGAGAGATTTCATACAACATTATTTTTACTTTCGTTGTCATCTCTCCAGCTGACGTCGACTCGTCCGTCTGTTTATCTGGCAGACATACAGTGTAACTGAGTGTTTTAGTTGACGGACAAATCAATAACAAGCAGTGCAAGAGACACGCCATTACGATTGGTCAAGACAATGAGAAGGCGTGTCCTGGTGCGAGATGACACGGCCGATGACTGCCTTAAGAGAATCGATCAACTGACGTAGCCATTTTTCTTTCATCAACTCCGAAGACATGAACAATAAATGAGAATAACCAGGAATACATTGTAAAAGTGAGAATAACAATTACATATTAGTTACAGAATTATTCTGCATAGCTCATTACAGACTAAAGGGTCACTATTACAGCGGTCCTCTGTACCGGAAGCCTGCATCACAGCATTTCATGTAATTATGTAATGGTGGTTTCTGTAGTCACTTATCTTCAACATTCGCACTGATAATCCCATCAACAGCCATCAAACAATTTTCTGGGTTCGACATGAAGATGTCTGGTTTTGACCGCCTTTTTCACGTCTCTTCACCAGATCCCCGTAACTTTGGTATCTTCTATTTCTTTTCTTCTGGTTTTCTTTCGCCTCTCAACCTCTCTTTCGCCTCTCAACCTCTCTTTCGCCTCTCAACCTCCTCTTTCGCTGCGAGTTCCTGTCAAGGGTGTCTCTGATTATAATAGTCATTCTGTTTCCTGTGGACATTTTCCGGTTTTCTCCGCTTTCTCTCGGTAATCTCCGGAATACAGGACAGGAGAATAATATGGTGCCAGATGAGATGTTTAAGAGCCACTAATGTAACCAGAACGGAGAGAGCATGACAAATTGTGACGTCAGAAAATGTATAAAAACTACTTCCGGCAATAGTTATATACAAATAGGTCAATGAAGGCCCAAAGCAGATACTGCCGTAGCGGAGTGAAGTGTTAGAGGCTTCACCACACTAAGTGCAGCATCGAGAAGTGGGGTGATCAGTTCCCTTCCTTGCTGCCTTTTCCTTCCCTAACTCAATGTCAGGTACCCATATACAGCTGGGTAGACTGGGGCGTGTTGGTACCGTTAATCCAACCCGGCACCTTTGCCACGAGAGACCAGCGCTCTTACCACTCTGTCAATGGACGCTCAATAATTATATAGAGACAGAAAATAAAGTAAGAATGGAACCCGATTCATGACACTCATTCAACAGTAAAAGATCTGTCTGTGAAGCCAGGAGGAAGATCAAGAGACAGCTGCATAGACTTTATTACAGCAATTCTACCACAACACGGGCTCATTTGAGCTATTGCGTCACGCTTGGCTCGAGAACAAAAACTTCAGCTACTGTGACACTTTACGACTCTTAGAATGCACTCAAACAGTCAAGTAAATATTCCCAGGTGCATTCTTGCTCTGCCATCACCGGTGTCAATACCTTGTCGTGGTATGGCGGCTTTCGTACCCTGATTACCCCCAGAGCTATGCCAGCTCGAGTTTTACTCCTGGAAGGTTCTACCAAGCTGGACAGGTTTGCGTGGGCAGGGGTCAGACTAAAGAAGACACCCTGGTCCTCCAGGTTGGGGGTTTTAGCATAGGGCTGACACCCATGTCTATGTAAAAATAAATAAAGTTACGGAAACGACAACAAATGAACAAACTTTGCTGCTGGACGGACATCCGGAGTCTGAGGCTCGTATGACTGCCAGTGTTGAAAGCCGAAAGGAAGCCACTGACACGAAAACGAACGTCCTGACCGCAAAAAGTGAAACAAGAATAGAATTTTGGAATGTCAGGACAATGAACGAGACCGGTAAACTAAAACAGGTCACAGCAGAAATGAGAAACTATAGATTAAACATTCTAGGGATAAGCGAGAGCAGATGGATAGAGGCAGGAAAAGTTAAGACAACAACAAGAGAAACAGTACTTTACTCTGGAAGAGAGGATGGACAGCACAATGAAGGTGTAGCCATTATTCTACAGAAAGGAATAGAAAGGACATTACTGGAATGGAAACCTATCAACAACAGACTGATAAGAATAAGATTGAGAGGGAGATTCACCAACACTACAATAACACAATGCTACGCACCAACAACAGACAGCGATGATGAGGTCAAGGATGAATTCTATCAACAACTGCAGAAAGAAATGGAAGACACACCTAGATATGATCTTATCATAGTAATGGGAGACCTCAATGCGAAAGTTGGAACACACAATACATATAATGAAAGAGTAATGGGGAAATGAGGCAGCGGAACATAAACGAAAATGGGGGTAAATTAATAAGTTTCTGTAGCATTAACAACCTGGTCATTGGAGGAACACTTTTCCCACACAAAGAAATTCACAAATTAACATGGGAATCACCAAATGGTCGGGACAGAAACCAGATAGACCACATTATGATTAATGGTAGATGGAGACATGCATTACAAGATGTGAAGGTAAGAAGCAATGCGGATGTGGGAAGTGATCACCATTTAGTAGTAGCAAAACTGAAAGTGAAACTAAGAAGGGCTGGACCAACTGTAACTACACAGAAAAGGTTTGACATCAACAAATTGAAGGACCCCCTTACCAAAAAAGCTTTTGCGGCTGATATAAAGAAGCGATATCAATTTGCTAAAAGTCAGGAAAAGGCATTGACTGATGATATGTCGTAAAACGTGTGTGTAAACCCACTTCTTTGTTAATACACTATGTCGAGATACAAATATGCCCAGGCAGTCAACGTCCAACAGACTCTGAGACAGGACAGATTAAATTACACGAAGTATACGCCATCTTGTTCCCAAGATGGCGGCAGACAGAATAAAATTAGGCATAAGCCCTGTTTTTCGGGACTCGGTCACGGAATGTACCAAACCGCCGAGAACCAATCAACAGGCTTCCTTACGCACTGGCAGATTCCTTGCGTCTACCTACATAAACGGGCGCATTTTATTAAAAAAAACACACACACACACAGACACGAAGGCCTGCACGACCGACTGGGGAAAGAGAAAGCTGTCAACATTGATTTATTGCTTACTTGCGTGACCGGGCACTCTTGCTTCACTAAAGTCGAGTCCAGATCTGGCTTGTATTAATCTTAGAGGGTTTTATTCGTGTCATCCAACCTGAGGTCGTATGTTCGAGTCAGTGCAGCTGCCTGGAACTTCGCAGGAGCACAGTGATTGTACCGGAGCTACATCCTTAGTCCCCCTCAGTCTTGGGTGGGCTAAAGGAACGATCATCAGCGGGTGTTATGTGCAACAAATTAGGAAGGACAGAACTGTTCTAAGAGATGAGTACATATTAGTACCATTTCCGTCGGCAATTGTGAACATTTAACTGTCAATGACGAAAACGTGATTTAGCGTAGCGAGAGACAAGATTAACAGCACAGCTGATAAATTTTCTATAATTAATTAACAGCACAGCTGATATCTATAATTTTGTTCCTATATTGGAAAACTTGGTGTAATATATATAAATAGAAAAAAAAAAAGGTAAAGGAACCCGTTACACGCCCATTTAGGCATATTGGGAATATGGTGTTAGGCCCATATTATCTTGACCGTCGGCACACGAGGGGTGATGTGGTCGGCATCACGCCGGCCGCCTTAACCTTCCCAGAGTAGCTCTGGTAATCGACCCAGGAGCCGTTTGTGGCCTAAAAATTTTTCCGCCTCATCTGGGGATCGAACCATAGACCACTGCGCTAGGAAGCCAGTGCACTAACCACTATGCTACCGCGGCTCCATGTATATAAATATATATATATAAATACATATATGTAAATCATATGTAAACTTACAAATCAATTACATTCCATCTTCCAACATCCACCCTTCAGCACTAGAGTAGATAGTGTATATACTTAATAAATAAGGAAATTGTATTTGAACGACTTGTCAATTTTATAATTGTTAAGTGAAATCTGTTTCCTTATTTTAAAATCACAGTTAGTTACACAGCGGGGTGGCATTTTATGACTGTCTCCACTCTACTAATTTTTCGAGATCAGATCATTCATAGCCGTAACTAATTTGTAATACCAGTAGTTCTCTCATACACTGGGACTTTACCATTTTCCTGCAGAAATTCTATTTCTGTATTGTCAGTACTATACTGATCTTAGAGCCAATAAAAACCTCACGCTACAATAGACCAGAAATTCAACACCATTTCAACAATATAAGGAAAGCAGCAAATCATGCTTGGGATTCCAGGAAAGGAAGAAGCAAGACTGGATAACACCAGAAACATTAAACACCATAACACTGAGAAAGGAAATGAAAAGAAAGAAAACAGAAGCGAAGTCCCCCAACTATATATCGAACAGTACAGTCAGCTGGACAAGGAAGTTAAACGCCAAACCTGAGCCAACAAAAGGAATTTCCTAGACGATCTTGCAAGACAGGCAGAAGAGATAGCACTGAGAAATGAACAAAGCACAGTATACAAAATAACTAAAATCATCAGCGGAAAACGAGGTGCAAACAATATTACATTAGTAAGAGATAAGCAAGGAAATCTCATAACGACAGCAGAGGTGACAGGAAACAAGATGGGCAGAGCATTTCAGGGAAACTCTGAACAAGGAACCACCAGAGACACAATTGAATGTTCCTGAGGCTGAAAATGATCTAGATGTTAATACAGACATTCCACGAAAAGAAAAAAATCATCACAGCAATCAAAGGGTTAAAGAATGAAAAAGCTCCTGGCCATGATAACTTAAATGCAGAGCTATTTAAAACAGACTCTGAGCTAGCAGCAGAAATATTAGAACCACTATTTGCACAAGTCTGGAAAACAGGGACAACACAAACAGAGTGGAACGAAGGAATAACTGTCAAATTGCCCACGAAGGGAGATCTTGCAGACTGCAATAATTGGAGAGGAATTACTCTTCTCTCAGTTTCCAGCAAAATACTAGGCAGGATAATTATACAGAGAATTTCTAAAGCAGTAGACCACAATCTGAGGAAAGAACATACAGGATTTAGAAAGAACAGAAGATGTGTTGATCATATATTTACCCTCAGGAACATTATAGAGCAGTGATCAGAATGGCAAAGACAGCTGTACATTAATTTCGTTGATTTTGAAAAGGCTTTTGACAGTATACATAGGGACAGTTTATGGGAAATACTGATGGCTTATGGAATTCCAAGCTACATAGTGTCAATCATAAAAAGTCTCTATGCCAAATTTACGTGTAGCGTTGGGCAGAGCAACCTAACCTTTGAGGTGAAGACAGGAGTACGACAGGGATGCCCCTTATCAACCACTCTATTTGTAACAGTCATAGACTGGGTGATGCGCCAGCCAACAGAGGGCAGTCCAAGAGGAATAAGATGGATTACATTTTCTACATTGGAAGATCTGGAATATGCAGATGACATTGCACTACTAGCACATTCACATCAACACATCCAGGAAAAAACGGATAGACTTAATAAGTATAGCCAGTAGGTGGGCTTGTACATCAATCTAAAGAAGACAGAAGTCATGACGCTCAATGTGAACAGCCCTGAGCGCATATCAGTAAGGAATCAGCAACTGGAACAGACAGACACCTTCACATACCTAGGATGCATAGTAACACCAGACGGCGGAGCAAGCAAAGACATCAACAACAGAATGAACAAAGCAAGAACAGCCTTTTTTAGTCTAAACAACATCTGGAAGTCCTCTCAGTACAGCACAAGCACAACATTAGGATTATATCAGAGCTGTGTGCTTTCTGTGCTTCTCTATGGCGCGGAGAGCTGGAGAGTTACAGAGAAGGAAATGTCGAAATTGTTCTCTTTCCACACAACATGCCTAAAACAAATTCTCCGAATCTTTTGGCCGAATACCATCACCAACCAAGATCTGCTTACACGGAGCAACCAAGAGGACATGCACACCATCATAGCTGGCAGACTCTAGAGCTGGGTTGGCCATGTCCTCAGAAGAGACCCTGATGCCATCACAAAAACAGCTATGCTATGGACCCCTGAAGGAAAACGAAAGAGAGGCCGACCAAAAACAACTTGGCGGAATCCCGGTGGAGGCTGAGATGCAAAAAATGAACCAGAGTTGGGGCACTGTACGAAGGATGGCCGCCGACCGAGCAAAGTGGAATCAATTTGTTGTTGCCCTAAAAGACGCCACCAGGCGTAATGGCCACTGGCGGCTAAGGATCAAAGAAGAAGAACAAGCATTCTTGCTGTTTCTATGTTTTTTATTCCGGAAAGAAAGTTTTCACAACCTGATTTTACTCCCCTCATTGGGTCCCTGTCGTGGTTTAGTTAGAGTGTAGAGTATTTGTCGAGTTGGACAATAGTATTGAAATCGACAAGGGATAGTGGACTGACAGAGTTATAGCTTACACATAGATAAAGTGTAATAGGAGATGGACTTGAGACAAACAAAAAAGAGTTATTAAAGTTATTACTCTCTCCAAGCCCTCAACACACTTATACTGTCTAAGCACCTCCTGCTCTCACTCTTTTCTCTTATCAAAATAGAGATTATAGCAAATAGCTGAAAAAATGTAAATTATGGATGGAAGGGTCGTGAACAGCGCATTAATAAATGTGTAAACTTTAATAAAGAAGAAAAGCATGAAAATAATGCATCTCATCACAACAACAACATATTAAAAATTACCACATCAATAATCAAAAATAATGCCAAATACACCAAACAAAAAACTAACAAAACACCAACACAACAAACCAATCCCATAAAAACACCTGCAGAAACACGGAGAACATAAATAAAACCGAGGGACAGTCCCGTCCGCTTTATTCGTGGGACCAAATGTACTGTTCCAAAGTCTTTACGGTAAATATATACTGGACAACATACCCATGGGTGACAAAATACCCCGATTAAAAATTAAACCTGTAAATCCAATGAACCTCAGGCGCTAAACTTTGGTGCCCCTAATTGCGCGAGGGGGACTGGAACTCTGTCTATCTCTCCTGCTGACCAAATATAAAAACTGAGCGACAGCTTGTCCGCTTTCGTGGGACCAAAGGCGCTAGCTCCAGAAAAGTGTCTTACATGTAGATCCTTCAAGGTGAGGGAATAAGCCTTCAAAACTTTCCTCGGTTGTGCTAAACGTTGGTGACCCCTAATTGCGTGAGGGGAGCTGGAACTCTGTCTATCTTTGGCTGGCCGCTCCTAAGTGTGAGGTTCTACATAACCCAGAAATACACCAGACGAAGTTACTTGAGGACAACGAGTCCCAGGCGCTCTTATCCGGCGCTATTGCTTGCTTGCGGATCTGAGACACGATGGATTCAGTGCAAGGGTCATGGCGGTTGAAAGTGGCGCAAAGGGCTTGTTCCCCTGTAACCAATCAATGTTATGATTTATTGAAATTGTTTGGGTTGATAGGGAACAGCTAGAACAAGGGCACTGAAGAGGCTTAGCGAAAAACTGCCGAAAAGGCATCAGGCTTGGCTGTGGAACAACCGCAGTGGGCAAATGGATATCTTCAAATCCCGTGACGGTAAACTAATCTCTGCGGTACAGAAAACTACCAAAATTTTTCTAAGTCCACAGCGCTGAGATTACCTTTATGGTGTACTAATTAGGGGGCTGCGACTCTGGGGCAACAGGCGATGTATACTAATAGGGAGTGTGTCAGTGTACAGAATATTTCAGTGGCGTGCGGCGCGCAGTGGCTTAATTTTCGTCGTCCTGCTGCGCCCACCTACTTACCAAGTGTCTCAGTGTGTGTCCTTCAATTTGTTATAGAAGGGCCGACGGAACGAACGGAATAATTTATGCGTCTTAATTCTCAATTGATACAACTATGTAACTTTTCACAGCTATTGCCCCCACGGCTGGCGTTGTGGATTAAAAGTTGCTACCGTAAGTGAAATGGGTTCATTTTCGATACAAGACAACAGGAAGCTGAGACGCTTGGGAGTCATGACCCAAGTGGGCCCGCCCCCCCTTAGAGTGTAAAGGAGTAATCGGGCCGAAACACTTGTCAGATGGGGGGCCTTCTTCTGATGATCAGATTGCTTCCTGTTGTATCGCTCTGTAAAGAGTTTCCTATCATAAATCCGGTTTAGGCTGGTTTGACTGTGGTTGACTGAGTGCCCCGTTTAGGCACACAAAGGCTGGTGATTGAAATTCTGCTATAGACCCTGAGCTGATTGATATGCTAAAGCCACACCTATGCTCTGACTGACGCTCAATAGTGCGAGTAGGAGACTAACTACCCGCACTGCAATTCAACCGATGATTTCACTATTTAGCGTTGCCTCGTTACACTACGTGATCTTTTACAACTTCCGTGAGAGGGAAATGGCGTTGACAAAAGACGAGTTTTGGATCAGGTAGGGGGGTTTGACGACTCGTGATTTGCTAGCTGAAATTCAGAATCCCTCTAGAAGAAGAAAGAGAATGTTACATTCTTCGCCTGACCCTGGAAGACTTACCCCGACTCTTAGCAATTCGGTATCACCCTCCCGAAACTGAACCCTATACCCAAAAAAACCCACCCTTTACACCCCCCACAACACACAAAATCACACACTATGGTTATATAACCAATGGTTAATGCTTCGCTCCCTTCCTCCACACTATCATTTATCCGCATGCGCTGCACAGCACAAAGTAGGCTTACCCTCTCCCATTTTTTTCATTAACCTCCAGGTATCCCATTGTCTCATACAACCCCCTGTATCAGCTCTCTTCTTCCTACTCCTCTTCTTTTTACTTAAACATACACAGAAATCCTAACCTTGTAGTTACAGTTGAATGGATATGCTATCATTCTTACAACATTTAAAGGATTTATTTACTAATTCCCCTACAGATTACAGCATGTGACATTACAACATTAATTCATATATGCCCCTTGGAGGAAAACTATAAACACCCCCCACAAATGAATTACATAGAAAAAATACGCAATAGTTACAGTATACATAAGCTATAAAAACTTCTACCCAAAGACATTACTATTTTGTGAGCCTGATCAATCATATAAGATTAACCACGTTTATATATTCTGCCATTGGTGTAAGTGAACTATAAGTACTTCCCTAATTTTTTTTTGTGTAATAATGAGGTTCAAATAGACTATGTGCCGTAACCACCCACCCACAATTCAGCATAAAATGTATTCTCCCTTGCCACTACTAAATATCTATCAAAAAGGAATAAAGTGACTTTCTTCTCCTATTAATTGTTTCTCCCCCATGTGTTTAATGTTGAATTATCCCCACCTCAGAAACCTTATCTATGCAGAAATCTGAACATCGTTACTTAATTTTGCTGACTCTTAACCCAATGTGTAAAGCATTGGTATGAACTGCATTCTACGCCTTTGTATCTGTTATTTTAAGTTTAATCATTAAAAACCAACTGATTAAACCGTACACACAGATTTACCCCCACCCATACCCACTTAACTAAGGCCGTAGACAGCGCTTATCACATAAAACAACTGCCGCGAATAAACATTTACACCCCAAAATAGAAAATCCCCCTACCTCAAAAACAAACGCTATACAGATCTACACCAATAAACCACAACCCCCCAACATACTATCGAAAAGATACCATGCACCGACTCTCTAACACATACCATATACAAAATACAGCGACCAATTGCAACACACCACAAACACGAAACCCTCCCCCTCAGAATGATTATGGGCCCCCCAGCTATAGACAAACAACCTCTGTGTTACAACAATTAACCCGCCTAAAACAACAACGTTGAAAAAACAACTCTCCCGCCCACCAGAGAGAAACACTAAACACCACCCCGACGCCCTATAGTCTTAATTTAAAAACAACAACCCACATTTAATACCCTTCCATTACAACACGTCTCCAACATCTAACAGCCTAGTCAATCTTCATCTGATGTATGTACTAGAAAACTGTATCCGGCCAAAAACTATAATGACCCAGAAGTTAACTGAACCACAGGTTTCCTCCACAACATCTCAACAGTCAAAATTCATACAGACCGAACCCCCGTGCCCCCCCCCCCCCCTCCAGCAAAATAAACGTGCACAAACGCCAAACATTTTAATGATCCCCTTTCAGCGTCCCAACACAAATCTAACGATAAAACGCAGATCAAACCCCCCCACACCGAACCCCCAGCCCACATTGCCCCCCCAGCATAACTTTCTGAGCCGTTTGGCCACACTTTCAACTGGCTTTATTCCAGCCATTTCTTGTTTTTCACACTCTACGTTGTAGGTCACTTCTAATCGAGAATAACAGACATACATTCTCTGGCCCAATCGGAACCAGTCCCGAGTCAGACAGCCCACGTCAGCTGGGCCCCACCCCCCAGAACTTAGCCTCGAGAGCTACTAGAGAAGTTTAAAGCCAGCACGTAACAACCACACTCATAACCCCCAACTTCCCCACTTGCACACCTAGAAATCCCACGAACAGCACCCACCCCTACAATTCCCAAAATCTCCATACTTCCAACATATGACCCCCAGCAACGTACAACCACCAATGTACCCCCCCGCACAACACACAAACAATCCATTATATCATAATAGGCGTATAACCACAATTCATACGCAATGGGAAGCCGACAAAGACCGCTAAAATTATAACCCACCACACACACCTTACCTAAACAGTCACTTGCACACAGTCCCCCTCCATTACAAACGCAAGATACTATTTCCCCGGATCTAGTCTATAATTTTCACTGGAAAACATTCTTCTTCTAATATAATATAATAATGCATTATTAAAACAGCACTGAACAAAGGATCTTTCTCTCTCTTATATCAAACACAATTCGACAACATGCGCCCCCCGTATAAAATAACACACAGACTAGCTGCGTTTCTTTTATTAAAAAAACTAGTACAACTGTAATTCACTCTGAATAACTGCGTAGACTGTATTTATACAATTAATCCTGCGTTACAACACAATTTGCTAGCGGAGAACTCGTCCACTTATTCGGCCTCCAACCTACAGATGACGTATTGCGTAACAGTGAAAGAGTTCGGTAGAAACGCATTCAACATCTAATCGAATCTTAACAAGATTCTTTAGCGTGTCGAGCAAGCAGGGCTACCCAGAAGGAGTAGGGAATCTACTATAGGAAACACCGAGCTGGTCTAAAAATCTGTCCATATAAAAATCATGTTGTCAGTATCTTTCAGCGTTTACAGAAAATTCATCTCACGAGTTTTGAACTATGCGTGAGGTTTCTATATAGTGACTTTCATGACCTGTCACAACCGAACTGCTTCCTCTTACTCATACACATCTATCTTGAAACACCCTCGCACCGAGATAGCGTACGTCACTTCGGAGAGGCCTTTCGACGGACAAACATATATACAACACAAACACATAAAATGTTGACATTGAGACCAACAAAGGCGATTGTATGACGACAGCCTTCTCAGTTATTTAACATGCGAAAAAGCAGTACGTTAACTCTTGTCCCTTAACTCAGGACGTCAGCGATCAGCGAGATCCGTCAATAGTTAGTAAATCTTGCTCGTGAGGTTTTTCTCAGTACGCTGAGACCGCATGGAGTAAAAGCATTTTTCTTAATCCTAGGGATCACCTGCGCTTTTATCTAACCTCGCTCCAACCCGGAAAGGGAATTAAATCCGCATAAACTTTCCGCGCGAAAGTATTACATCGAAAGAAATTCGATAGTATCAATATTATTACCCCTCTCAAACCAACAACTAATGAAGGAGTATCTAACCATCAATGTCGAGAATTGACCCTTACAGGACAATCATCAGACGATCGAGAGACCGGTTTTCACTGCCCCTGACTAATATATGTTGCGGCTGAAAGCGAACGAGAGAATGAGTAGTTGTCATGATCAACGAATTCACATTATCCTTAGCATTACACACT
>JAMPIV010003803.1:35000-61582 GCA_024509875.1 Oreohelix idahoensis
ACATCTGAGAGAACTATGATAGAACACAAATAAAATGTAACAACATCAACACATCTGAGAGAACTATGATAGAACACAAATAAAAAAGTTGTTCTTTTTCTTCTTGTTGAACTAGGGCTACAATACTTCTCGCTCTTGTACAGCCAATAGCAAGTTGAAAACTCCTTAGTATTATCTACACTGTAGATGTAGGCTTGTCCTGTGTTTTGTCTGTCATCCCAATACGTGTTGAGTTGAAGTCATGAGCTCCAGTGTCTCCAGCTTGGCTTGTCCTGTGGCTTGTCTGTCATCCCAATACGTGTTGAATTGAAGTCATGAGCTCCAATGTCTCCAGCTTGGCTTGTCCTGTGGCTTGTCTGTCATCCCAATACGTGTTGAGTTGAAGTCATGAGCTCCAGTGTCTCCAGCTTGGCTTGTCCTGTGGCTTGTCTGTCATCCCAATACGTGTTGAGTTGAAGTCATGAGCTCCAGTGTCTCCAGCTTGGCTTGTCCTGTGGCTTGTCTGTCATCCCAATACGTGTTGAGTTGAAGTCATGAGCTCCAGTGTCTCCAGCTTGGCTTGTCCTGTGGCTTGTCTGTCATCCCAATACGTGTTGAGTTGAAGTCATGAGCTCCAGTGTCTCCAGCTTGGCTTGTCCTGTGGCTTGTCTGTCATCCCAATACGTGTTGAGTTGAAGTCATGAGCTCCAGTGTCTCCAGCTTGGCTTGTCCTGTGGCTTGTCTGTCATCCCAATACGTGTTTGAGTTGAAGTCATGCGCTCCAGTGTCTCGTGCTTGGTTTGTCCTGTGGCTTGTCTGTCATCCCAATACGTGTTGAATTGAAGTCATGAGCTCCAGTGTCTCCAGCTTGGCTTGTCCTGTGGCTTGTCTGTCATCCCAATACGTGTTGAGTTGAAGTCATGAGCTCCAGTGTCTCCAGTTTGGCTTGTCCTGTGGCTTGTCTGTCATCCCAATACGTGTTGAGTTGAAGTCATGAGCTCCAGTGTCTCCAGCTTGGCTTGTCCTGTGGCTTGTCTGTCATCCCAATACGTGTTGAGTTGAAGTCATGAGCTCCAGTGTCTCCAGCTTGCCTTGTCCTGTGGCTTGTCTGTCATCCCAATACGTGTTGAGTTGAAGTCATGAGCTCCAGTGTCTCCAGCTTGGCTTGTCCTGTGGCTTGTCTGTCATCCCAATACGTGTTGAGTTGAAGTCATGAGCTCCAGTGTCTCCAGCTTGGCTTGTCCTGTGGCTTTTCTGTCATCCCAATACGTGTTGAATTGAAGTCATGAGCTCCAGTGTCTCCAGCTTGGCTTGTCCTGTGGCTTGTCTGTCATCCCAATACGTGTTGAGTTGAAGCCATGAGCTCCAGTGTCTCCAGCTTGGCTTGTCCTGTGGCTTGTCTGTCATCCCAATACGTGTTGAGTTGAAGTCATGAGCTCCAGTGTCTCCAGCTTGGCTTGTCCTGTGGCTTGTCTGTCATCCCAATACGTGTTGAGTTGAAGTCATGAGCTCCAGTGTCTCCAGCTTGCCTTGTCCTGTGGCTTTGTCTGTCATCCCAATACATGTTGAGTTGAAGTCATGAGCTCCAGTGTCTCCAGCTTGCCTTGTCCTGTGGCTTTGTCTGTCATCCCAATACGTGTTGAGTTGAAGTCATGAGCTCCAGTGTCTCCAGCTTGGCTTGTCCTGTGGCTTGTCTGTCATCCCAATACGTGTTGAGTTGAAGTCATGAGCTCCAGTGTCTCCAGCTTGCCTTGTCCTGTGGCTTGTCTGTCATCCCAATACGTGTTGAGTTGAAGTCATGAGCTCCAGTGTCTCCAGCTTGGCTTGTCCTGTGGCTTGTCTGTCATCCCAATACGTGTTGAGCTGAAGTCATGAGCTCCAGTGTCTCCAGCTTGGCGTACATGTAAAAGATCAAGATCTAGAAGAGAAAACGCCAAGAATATTGTAAGAACTAGAGCATACTCTCGGGGGCGAAATCCTCAAAAACAATGGGCGGGAAGTGAACACCATAAACCAGGCACCCTGCCAGGATTGTCTTACGGGGCAAGTAAAGAGGGTTGTGGATGGGATGGACAACCTCCTGGAGTAAACATATTGGTGCATAAACCGCTAGGCGGCTTATTGCAGTGGGGTTTCCATGATCGTAAAGGGGCGGGAAAAGAGGCACTGGTTATTAATTCCTTTGTGTGTGTGTGTGTGTGTGAGCGCGAGTGAAAGGTAAGGTTAGTCCCATAGCACATTCTGCCGTAGGGTAAAGATGTGTTAGAGACTTCCCTATAGTAGGTCCAGCTTCGAGAGGTGGGGTAACTAGTTCCCTTTCTCGCTGCCTTTGCCACCGCTAACTCAAGAGAAGAGTCAGGTACCCATTTACAGATAGGTAGACTGAAGCTTGACGTGAACGTGTTTCGAACACAGTACCTTTGCTGTGATAGGCGAACGCTCTAACCACTCTGCGGGTCGGACGCTCTGAGTGAGAGTAGAATAACATACCAATCAAACCAGAGCACGTGAATAGCATGAGGTTACAATAGTCAATTATTGGACAGCATCACAGCAATGTTGGAAATAGGGAAGGACTAAGACAGACAACGGAGAGGAAAGCAGAAGACACACGTCATCATTATAAATAGACATGGAGAAAGCTTGAATGAATTGCACAGGGCAGGAAGACTAGACGTAAATGAAAGTTCTATAACTCCACAGTGAGAGATTAAACAATGAATGAAGTGAATCATTACAAAATGTGATAACTTGACCTTGTCCAGAAATCGTGGACAACATTGTGTGTCTGTGTGTGTGGTTGTGATGAGTTACTGTTAATTTTATTGTCAACTCGCCCCATTTCTTTTTTCCATTTTTAATATTTTGGTTCTTTAATTATTCTTAGGCGGTCGAGTTCGTTAGTTATTAATTCTGGGTTATTCTTTATGGCGATAGGATTACTCAGACAACCTTCACCAACCCTTTTATTGGTGGGGATGGGAGAAATCCCCGACCCGGGTTGTAACGCGGAACCAGTGATTCATTCTGTTAGATAGGAGGTCAGAAGCGTTACAGAATATTACGTATAATTTCGGCGAGTGAGCAGAAATAACTTTGCGATTGCTCGGTCAACGATGAGTCAGAGATTAAGATTATGATATGATTGGCTGGGTTCGATTTAATTTATGTGCAGGCATGATATTAGGTCAAAAGTTGGGTAAAAGCAATTCCTGGGAGATGATGCCAGACGCGATGACTCACAGCGTCTGTTTTGCATCAGGCTACTAGCAATATATATATTGAGCGCCAAAGATAGTAATGTGTGTAATGTAATAAAGAGGTCCGAGTAACAGCATTTGATTATGATAATCTGTAGTGAATATATGCGGGTGTGGTTTGTGTGTTAATAAGTTGTGCTATGTGGTAATGTAGTCAGAAGACGAGGGGTGAAGGGAGTTTAATATCAACATAGATGGTGTATGTATAAGTATGTTAAATAATTTTGCTAATTTGATAACCTTCCCGGGGCAGTCTTTAATAAGAATAGGGCTAGAAAATGATTCAGTACAGTAGGATATTGGGTTCAGGGAAGCGATGTTGTGACGCCTACGAGATCACGCACACAAAAGAATCAGGTCAGCCCGCGTCTGTGTTTGACGTAACAGACAGCGAGTAATTTGTGCGGGAGAAGTAGGAGGGGGCTGTAATTTAGTCTGACCCTTGGGCAGAAATATCTGTTTTATTTCTTGAGTGTAGCTTGTGTGTAGGGGAGATTTATTAATTTAGGGGACACCAGGGTGTAGATGAATCTTGGGTGTTAATGTGTTATGTATAAGGTAATTTTGAATTGTTGTATAGATGTTGTTATTTTGTTTTACAGCGATTCACGGCGGGTAGGTTGTAGATAAACCTAAGCCTACAACGGACTTTGCCTTCTCGTGAGAGGGAGGTACGAGACATCAGTTTAATTGAAGAAAACTGAGTACGCGCTTTGTACCTGGCGCCCAGTTACGTCTGCAACACTGAGAGGAATTAGAAGTTCTCTTGACGTGACGAAACATACCACAGCAGGGACTTGTCTCTAAATCGGAGCTCTTAGCTCATAAAGGCCCAATACCAAAACAGGCTACGTTGCCTTGTGTTGTTTCCATACTGCCACAATAATGCATTAGGTCTAAACCCGAAGCGGGTTAACTCGTCGGTTTGAAGAGTGTCATCAGCAGTAATAAAATCTACAGCCTTATGCAAATAGATATATATTCACCGAGGGCCCCTGTTGCGTCCTTTTTTAAGTCCTAACAGACTTTGACAATATAGACAGTCTCAGGTCCTGTCTTTGTTAAAAGTGTACGCACCAATTGAGATATAAGTAATACGCTTGATATATTACATTTATTGTGCACGAGAACGCACATTTTTGGGAATTTTAAAATTAATGCACTTGTTGTCAAACACAAGGCAGTCGACGTCATAGCTTGGTGGTACAAGCTGGTAACCCAAGATCAGTCCTATGATCTGTGGATTTTAAACCCGTGTATTGGGTGAAAGTTATTATGTTTCGACCCGGCCCTACGGATTAGAAGACGTAGCCGGTGGTCATCCACGTAAGTGTCGATTCGCTGAAAAGAGCGAAAGTGTAATTATTATTATAATACTGTTTGTTCTTCTAGTTCGTGAGTATCTAGTCGCGACAGGCAACCAGCCTGTACCGAAATGGATTAACAACTGAATATATATATATATCATTATATGCCTATATATGCCTAACAAAAGGATTGTCGGCAAATAACGTGGATTTTTGTTGTAAATATATTATTAGGAAGCCGTCGTGTCAGTCACGGCTAATCGAAGAGGTGATTCAAATAATAATACTTAAGTAACTTTATATGCCAAGGATGTCTCCAGTAGAGAACTGTCCAGACGTTCTACTATGATTAGTTTAATGAGGACATTTGTAAGAGAATATAATCAAGATTGGAATCTTAGATGCTAGGAAGCATAATGAGAATCTCCTGTCCTTGGGAAAGGTCAACCGTCCTCAGTATAACCTTGCGATTAACTACCTCATGACTTTTTATGTACATTATGTATGCCGATAATCAACTATAAATTGATGAATGGAGTTTGTCCGGAATCTGTTTAATTGGATTATTGAAAGAAAGATGCCCTACCTTCATCATGTGATTATGAACTGTCAAAACCGTGTACAATATCTCGTCTCGTCCAAAGTCGTCGGTGAATAAACGTTGTATTAACTTTGAACCGGAGTTGCAGTATATTTTTAGTTGGCACAAGCCTTGATTGAACGTGCCACTGTTGACGACTACATTTCTACCTGATCACCCTCTGTTCAATTATATTCGCATAACTAGTTCAGCACGATATAGAGAGAAGTCTTGCCATACCCCTTCACATCAACGAAATATGGCGGCTACAATTGGCGGCACAGTGTGTTATGAATTTTAACGGATTCTTGGGAACAAAAGCCCTCAATCGAAAGTATACTTCAAGTCGATATTACCAAACGTGGAGGCCAAGGTCACTCAAAGTCTTCAACCGTCAACACGGAACTTCAATCTTCAAGGACAAAAGTAAAATGGATTCAAGTTCTTCTTACAGTCAAGATACTAAGGCTCAGTAGCACAGCGCCCGAGTTCCAAATTTGGCAATCCTGCAAGGATCGGGAAACTTGTCGTTATCGGAAAAAAAGATAAGTTGATAACGCTGTTGTTTAGTCCACCGTTTTCGTTGGCTGAGCTCTTCTTTTCAGATGTCCATGCTAATTTTATTTGTATTATATGTTTTATGTTCAATGTTGATAGCGGGAAGTTGGGTAGGTGAATTATGAAGGGAACATCCCAGGTTCATCTCAAGGCCTTCATAATTGTTCTATAGATTTATTTGCAGACTTCCCTCAGTGGAATGTTCCGACACGTGAGTGTCGATGGATCTTAGGTCCACTGTGTCTGGTTGCCTGTGACAACTGACTGTTTAGCTGTTTTGTCAAGTTTTATTGTAGTTCTCGTAGTAATTTTTATCCGTACTTTAGTTTTTTGATGTATCTTGTTTGTATCATCCGTCCAGTCTCACCTTACTATCGTTTAGTCTTTTACAAACCTATGTTTATACACTGTGTGGTTAATTGTCTTGTTTATTTGTCTATCGCCTTGATCGTAGCACTTTCTGCAAAATTATTTCTTATTTTTTCATTCTAATTTTTTTGATTTCTGCGATTGTTTTCATTTGTCTTTGATTATCTTGTCCCGTCACAATTGTTACTATTGTCTATTACTTCTGTCTTATAACAATTCATTGCATAAATTATTTTTGTTGATTAATAATATATTAATAATTATATGATATTATATACCGTTCTTGGACATGAACGAGTAACACCTCTTAAAGTGATAAGATAAAATTATTAGACATTAACTAATATTTACGAAGAAGAAGTATAGTAACTACTTGGTGATCATAATGTATTCACTAGATTACTTTATTAAACAAGCTAAAGCCCTTCAGATGACTCCTGAAGAGGGAAAAGTATTCGCACTTGCGGAATATAAAAAGGTTCAAGAGATAGAAGCTGAACAGAGGAAATTAGAAACTCTTAGGCTTGAAAATTTGAAATTTGAAGCAGAAGAAAATGAGAAAAAAAGGAGATTTGAGGCTGAAGAAAATGATAAAAAACTTAAATTTGAGGCAGAACAGAAAAGATTGGAGGCTAAAGAAAATGATAAAAAACTTAAATTTGAGGCAGAACAGAAAAGATTGGAGGCTGAAGAAAACGAGAAAAAACTTAGATTGGAGGCTGCAGAAAATGAGAAAAGCTGCTGAAAAGGAAAGGCAACTTAGAGTTGAAATGGAAGGTAAGCAAAGGGAAATGGAAGAGAGAAGATTATTAGCTCAGGAGAATGCAAGGAAATTTCAGCTTGAAACTGAGGAGAATGAGAAAAAGTTTCAACGTGAAAACAGTTGAAGGAAATGGAATTTGAACAATTTAGATTAGCTCATGAAGCTAATTCTCAGAAAACTCATGAAGGCCAGTCTTCATCTAGACATGATAATTTTAGGGAAGTTCACCTAAAATTACCCAAATTTAATCCACCATCCGACGATGTGATTTTCTTTCTAGACAGGTTTGAAGCTACATGTAGATCCTATAACTTGGATAAAACACAGTATTGTACCCATTTATCTAGGCTACTTACTGGCGATGCCATGGCGGTCTATCATACAACTGGTGCTAATGATAAAAATGATTATGATGCTCTTAGAGCAGCTCTTCTTAAGAAGTATCAAATGTCGGAAGATGAATACATGGTACGTTTTAAAACTATGCTACCACAATCAGGAAAGAACTTTAATGACTTTCTTTCTCAGATACGTCTCACCTTGGAAAGATGGATAGAATTGTCCAAGGTAGAAAAATCTTATGACGGTCTTTTTGATTTATTGCTACGCGATAAAGTTTTATCTTCTGTAAACCCAGCATTTCTTGCTTTTTTACATGAACGTAAACCTAAAAATATGACAGAAATGGATGAAAATTGCAAAAATTTCTGCACCGCACATCCGAACATGGATATTAGGAATACTCAGATTAAGGATGAATTTCCTGCTGCTTTTGCTATGCAACAGAATAACTTTTCACGACACCGTTCATTAAGTAACGACAGATCCTTTAAAAAGGGAAATAACGAGAATTTCAGTTCTTGTAATTTTTATAAGGGGAAACAATTCCAACAATCTTCTCCATATAATGTTTCTTGGGGTCAATCTCACAGATCACGAGATTTTGATAGCAATAATTTTAGAAATAATCAAGGAAACAATTATAAACAAAACAGGCGATCCAATTCGCAGTATTCACAAAATCGACATGGTTCTCTGAAAAGATCATTTGGCCAAAGACATAAAGGTAATACCAATAATTGGCGTTCTAACCAAGATTTTAACTCCAACTATAACAGCAATTATAGCAATTTTAGAGAAAATAGTCAGAATCGATCGCGGCGAAGAGATAGATCTTCGAGCAGACCTCGTCATCAGTCTAATGTTGCTTTACTTGAGGCACAAACTAACAAAGATCAGGACAAAAATGTTAATCCACATGATGCAATGTCTTGTATTGATCTTGAGCAGGTAAAGGCTTGTTACGAATGCTCTACGCTATTCCAGCCCAAGGCGATCACGACGCTGAGATGCGGACACATATTGCCAAGTCTCCCAGCAGTCTGTACGGCCACTTCTGCGTCAGTTCACCAGGGAAAAGGATGCCTTAAATTCAATAGAGGCTATGTTAACTCTATTCCTTGTTCTGTGTTATTTGATTCAGGCTGCAGCACAGTCGGTGTACGGAATTCGCTGATCGACCCTTGTTGTGCTACAGGCAATACTGTCAAATGCGTAACCTTCGGCGGCACTGTGGAAACCGTCCCTACAGCCATTATTAATTTACATACACCTTTCTTTTCAGGGAAGATTCACGCATGCCTTCTTCAGAATCCAATTAGTGATGTCATATTGGGTTGCATTCACGGTATAAAAGAGTGTACCCCACAGCAAATTGCTGAATGAGAAGAGCGACATATTCAGGCTGCAAACGCAGTAGTTACCAGAGCGCAAGCTACTGATATGTTGCTTAATACACCTTCTGAACCTGCGATCAATGTTAATGATGATGTTGACACTGTCGTAAATTTATTTTGAGAGGAAAAGAGTCTAGAAATAGTAGTCCGGTTTAGAGTGTAGAATGATGATGAAAACTCAGTGATAGAAATGTATAGATTAAATATGATGCTCCACAGAGTGCTGGAGGAGAGTAAAGACAGACGTATTTACGACAAATCGTTTCTCTCAATCTTCTCTTCCACTCTCCTGGTCAAACAATTATTTGCCAGTTTTCCAGACACACGTCTGCGCTCACACCGATTGGTTGCTTCAAGCACTCAGACGACGTGGATACAGCTATATTAAACAAATAGGGGAAAAGTTGGGCTTTGGGTATATCCAACACAGAACTAAATGAGTTTATGTGATTTTATTCACTTTAAACATCAATCACTAACAAATATCAGGTATTACATAAATTATCATAAGTACACAAATGCAAATAACAAGTTTGGGAGGGGTGAAGAAGATTGGTATCGACTAAGCCCTTCCTGCTTATTAGACAAAGATAAACCCAGTCCAAAGATAGATAGTTATCAGGAACATAGGTACGTTAACCTAACAGTAAAGTTAATTACTCTGAAAAGAGGTGTTACCAAATTAGTTATGGTGGTAGACAAAAATTACTGTTATCCCAATGGTGTCTTCCCTTTCCTAAGCAAAGAAAAAAAGGGGGGGGGTGAAACAGAGTTAACAAATTATCCCACTAAAGGAACAATGCCGGGTATACAGAAAACGTATTACCCGTTAGGCAAGTTAACAAATGGTTTGTTGCAAAAAATAAATCTCCTGTCATTCATGCACACTGTGAGGATCCACACTCATATACACCACACACTTACCGAGTTGCAGCATCAGTCAATCCATTAGAATGATAAACACAATAATTAACTCTTGACGTATGACAACTGTCTAGTCCTTCTATGTCCCGCCCCAGATAATGCGAGGATTCACTGAGAGCAAATATTCCCGCTTATCGCCGGACTTTGGAGCAGTAATATACACAATACTATCGCTACACTGAGCTACCTAGGCAAGCTGTTGCATTGGGGTGGGGCTTTTCCTAGTATATACTTTACAGATTATTGATGATGTTGAGATGGTAACAATAAATAATAGCACAATATTAATGATCTGGGGTATGCCTCTTTCCTGTCATCTCTGACAGGTTTATGCTTGAATCCAGAGGTGGCCGTGACCCAGAACTCAGCGGAATACTCACGCGAAAGTATTTAGACAGTTATAAAAAATGAATGTATGCTCATCAATACTATGTCAGGCGATGTTGATAGGATAGATCCGAGAATTGAAAAACCTATGAAGATATATTCTGCCTAATGAGCTGGGGTGTAAGAGTCAAAAGGTGATCAATTCTAGAAAGAGAATAGAAAAAAAATTTGTACTTCTCCATTTACGAGTAGCATAAACGACATGATCATATAAAACCAAATACATCGTACTAGAAGGTTCGCTCGAAATAAATTCTCCCGTTTAAGTCCAATACATATGAGACTCGAAGTATCTAAATTAAGTATTAATTAATAATGTTAAACACTGTCGGTGGCGAAATTCTAGATGTTGTATATAATCAGCAGCTAACATGCATATACAATATACGGACCTAAAAACACGCACTAAATAACTGAATTTATTAATTGTGTAAACATTCCTTCTCGCGCGACTCATAACTTAAACACATGTCTTACATTACAGCCATTAGCAACACCAACCTTATCTTTATTGAAAAATAAAATATGATAGATCATCATACACATACCCATCACTGGAACAATTTAGATTAGGTACTAATCACTTTACCGAGTAATGTTAACTATTAACAACCAGAGTTTTACCGCCAATACTCTTATGAAAATGCGTAATGCAAACTTAGACCACTTGTAGATCACAAATTTTAGCAACGTCCCAAAATATAAGTCAACCTATATACTAGGAATGAACTCGACCAATAATACCACTTATGATATAAATAAAAATACTAATAACGATCCAACGTAACACACACACACTCGCTACGACACAACACACAAGCCTCATTTCGCCTATAAAATCAAATCCATGTGCCGAAAAACACATCTAGCAAACACATATCCCCACAGATCGCCTACAACACAAGGTATGTGTGATCACAGATCATAATCAATAGGCCCAACACGAACTTCATGAGTTGTCACAAATCAAGTACACTATCGCGTAGCTACTATAGAAAGACATCTGAACTAATATCCTCACACCTGAATATGCTTCTTGAGTAACACGCCGCCGCCATTTACATGTCCCGAGTACACTGCGCCATTAACTGTACAAGATAACATAGACATCTATTTTATAGTATCACACATAACCTTTATTGCGGGGATATCTGTACCTTCCAAATCGCAAATATGAGAATAAGCACGCCCTCCTGGGCCTCACTACTGTATCCATCGTGTCGCACGAGCTAGGCTTATACACCGATACAGTCTTTCCTTCCCCTTTCGCTCTGGCTGCGATCGGTATCCGGTGTGCCATGTAAACCCCGAGCCGAGAATTCGAAATCGCGTACTCTCTCCAGAGGGCAACCACTACTCGTCTTCTGAAAAGGCCCGCCGAATGGACCTGCAAACCCACTCTGAAATCCCACCTCAGATTCTGTCCCTCTTTGAGATCTCATCAGCCGCATACAAGAATGAGCTCTCTCACACCCGGTCGTATTCGCCTCATTTTGGCGTACAACGAAACAGTATACAACAATACTGTTCCAGTTGGGAGGAATCACATAAAGGGTTCTGAAGTGTTTATGGACAAAGCTAAAAAACCGTCCCCTCTATACTACAAACTCACTCTATCCACCACATCAATCAGCGGAAAGATCTTCCACTCTCGAGAGTCAAAACTAGACTTGTCAACCCAGATCTAACCAAGGCGTCTCCCCCACAACCTTCTTTTAGACATGAAAACTATTTTTTCTCATTGAGATGATCCATCTAAGTTCTTCTCTGCACAATAGGATGATGACCCCTTGCATACTCGCGTGATTGTATCGCGCGCAGGAATGCAGACTCGGTACTCCAATCTCACGTTCTGCTCTGTTCTTCCTTAGGCCATCTTGTAGATCCAGCTTGTATTCGTTACTCTGCATAACCGCGGAACCATTGCAGCCGCCGTACATTCTGTCATCACCCGCGCCCGGAATCAATACATTCTCTTCACTTCTTGAAAGTAAAGCAACATAATAAACACGCTGTAGACAAAGAAGCGCCCCCATGAGGGGCAGCATGATCCTTGCTATGCTTTAAAATGTACCCTTATTCTATATCCCCTGCCCCTCCAACACGCAAGAACAAATAAATGCTATACGAAAGTACGTCGGTACCCTGATCGGGTCCTATAGCGCTGAGCAACCGCGTGAAAGACCCCCTGTACTATCGCAAAGAAACTAACACTGTACATGCAAATCAAGGCGTTCCTGATACCGGTCCGAATCACTGCACAGCCAAGACATATCTGTCTTTTATGATGACAACACTACCTGTCATAAGTTTTCCGACATTCAGCTTTATCTCAAATTCTTAGTAATCGCGACTGCCAAATCAACTTGGAAATATCCATGTTTGTGGTCACACTATGACAAATCCAACGAGGCTTGAAGCAGTGAGTAAAACCCAGATTCCCTGACCTGACAGCCGGACCCGACTTACATAGAGGGATACAAAAATGTTTATCATTTGAGTATTACTAACTCCACACATTCACACAGCGCACCACCCAGCCCCAAAATTGGCGGGATAATGTCAGCAACCTGTCCTTAACTAACGTTGCTAATACGCGTGTGTCGAGCTAAAACACACTCGTAATCGATCCTCAAGCATATGATGAGCCATGAAATCGAAGCGACAACCTCTGATACATCTTGCAATGCAAGGTCAATGTCAGGATACCCATTACAACATGTGCTTAATCGTGAGTCCGTCCAGATCCTGACTCTTGGCGAAGTTCCCTTGGATTGTAATTCTGATCAAAGCCTCACACATAGACTTGTGCTCTCATTATACAATGCCCGATCATACCAGAAGCAAAGCGTACGTCCTTAGGTCTTGCTGATTCGTGGTCATCCTTTAGCTCAAGTTCTATTCCATGAACTATTGTTCTGTCCCACACCTACCTTAATAAGAATATCTCTCAATTCTTAATCTAGAGCTGCCCAAAATGCCTACGTGCAGTCCGTGTTCAGACAGTGTTGTCAAGTGTGTGCCCCAGAAAGTCAATTAAACCTGTTCATTCTCGTCTAGTTCTTGGACCGACAGCTTACACTATATACATGTTGCTAAGGTTCCATTGACCTGTGATGATACCCAGTTTCCCGTAAGTCTGCCTTGAGGAGCATAGCAATTAACCGTCAGAAGGCAATCCTGCACGAGATTCTAAGTATCATATGGTTTTTTCCTGATGCAAATGTAATAAAGTTATCTAGTACGTCAAATACACTGCATCTCTGAAAATTATGAGATATGGAGTACTTATGAGCGCAAAAGCGTTGTCTTCGAAGAAGCTTCCTCATCATCCTAGGTGGAACAACACGTCCTCTGCGTGTATGCAAACCGAACGTCATTCACATTAAATGTGTAAATGCGTTCCTACTGCTTATGTGCTAAAAAGCTAAACAAAGGTTTAATTTCCTACCTTGACTGGCATTTGATAAATAACCCTTTTGCTCGAGGTCAATCTTTGGAGAACAGAATCTTTGCCTTTCGGAGCATGGCGTAGAGAACAACCTCACAAGAAACAGTATTCGGAAGCCGTTTTCAGGCGACGGGCTCTGTTCGAATTTTTCACAGATTCAGTCAGTGTACCCTAATGTTTGCATGTATCCCCCCAGTTCGGCGATCTTAAGCATGCCGTAATCACTTTATGAGTTTTACCAACAGTAACCGAGACTTTCCCTATCCTCGACCATCTGGGCTTCTGCAAGACAGCACTACGCTCCGACTGTAAGTCAGATGTACCAGACTGCAGTCTTGCGATACCAATTCCCCTAGCCGCTGCACGCAGTAGCCTGTGCGTTGCATGTCTCTCTTCTAGCTCCACGTGCAATCAGCTTTTAGCGTGAACACTTCTTGAATGTGCGTCACGGTTAACTAGCAACTGCGGTTCGAACAGGGTAAACAGTCTTGAGTCCACAACTTCTAGTCTAGTCATATCAAAATCAAATGAGCGCTGTAGACATTTGTTCGACCAGGTACATCTAGCGCCGATCATAAAACTGCACTGTAGCTGTCATTTAATACATATGAGAGCTCTAAATCATTCTCCGAAGACAGAGCCCTGTGACCATTGACTCTGTCCTTGTTGTTCGGTGATAAGATTGTCAGCCTGAACATATTCTAACATCTTGTTAAAGGATTGCTCCCTGGGTTTGCCCAACATGGATACTCCCATGCAACCAGGTATGATCAATCGGTTCCTCGTCAAATACACTTCTAATGCCTATGGACACTGCGACAAACATACCTGTCGTGAGTCCAAATGCTCTACGAAGGACAAAGTTTATCCGCTATCCTTTCCGATACGCAATATCATGTATTGATCTCTGAGATAGCCTACCATTACTGAATGCTAGACCTAACACCTTCTCCGTATCCTTCTGATGGAGATCTGTTGTACAGATATTGGGTACGGTGACCATCTTTTACCAGTACTGGTCCAATCGTCCGATAGCACAAAAGTCTAGTTACTGCCATCTCGTTGATAATCGAGCCACTTGACTCTTCCTTGTCCACTCTCTTTTCCGGAAATCGGTTCCATCCAATTGGGCAATAACATCGCGACGAATTCCGAGACTCGTTTGCTTCACCTCCAATCTTGCTTCCTACGAGCTCCTTCTTCGCAATCCCACTATTTACAACCTATTACTCTAGACACGACTCCATCTCGTGAAAGTTCCGTCAACCCGTCTAACATGTGAAGGACTCCATCTACTACGCATGCTCAGAAACGGAATTGGGACTCCGGTTTTGTCCGTACAAAGTACTTCGTTTAGAGCGCGGAAATCCAGCAACTTACGAGAGCAAGACAGGTGAATGCCACAATGTTGTGATCCTTATGCAGCAGGTCCCGAGCAAAGCTGCCTGGCAAATTATCGCCCACTGGTAAGCTGGATCGACAAAATAGCCCTTCATGCCACCATTCAACCAGGCTTGTCGCACTCAAGGACAAGTGCGTAGTTGTAAACCTTTCCTACATCATGTGGTCCCTTTACCAGGGGACCCATAAATGACGACAGCAACCCGTTCAAAATGGAGTCCCAACTGACTATTGGCATATGCCCCTAAGGTACTGAGGGGGTGTCAGTGCTTGGGTGCTACCCGTTGCGGCACTGGCCAGAATTTCACATACCTGACTAATTTCAGAGTTCGATTTCCTCGAGCCACCATTAGTTTGCCCGAATTATTTATTCTGCTGATATACCCATGGGCGTTTTTAGGGTGTCGCGCACTGCTTATGCTGTCCGCATAAAGGAGAATAGCCAGTGTATTCCCCCATTTTCTACAGATCTGAGGTTTCTGTACACACGTCGCGTACTCAACGTTGAAGCTGGATTATTTTCTTCTCTCATTCTCTATACGTATAGCTTCACCCCGGGCTGCAATTGTCTTTCGTCCTCTGTTCTGTGAAGCGGATAACAATAGGACAGTCTCATCCTTAAGAATCACTACCTTACATGTCTCCAAAGAACTGTACGATTCATGGGGTAACCTTAGCAAGGCAGTGTAATTCTTTAAAGCAGGGGCGACTCAGAGCTAGGGTCAGTTTTGAGTGCGCCCTCCTTCAGTTTCATTCGGTTGACAAGGTATTGGCGCATGCTGCCACAAACTAACCTTCAGTTGTGACTGTTGCCCTCTTGTAGTTTCCACAAGCTAACGCCAAGACAGATCGGCCTTCCAAAATGCATCTATGCCCAATGAAACACATATCTACATCGCCAGTACTAACTGGGTAGAATACTGGGCCTCACCCCAATAAGGCCGCTTTAGATAACAACCTCAGCACAAGTAATTCAGAGATGCTGTCATTTCATACCAGTACGGTCCCGATCACTGGAGTATAACTAACCGTAAGCTTTATCGATGTGGTGCATCACTCCTTAAAACTCCACATAAAGTTCTAGACCGATTCTTCACTCTGTCACCAGCATTGCGCAAACGGCTTTCAACAATCTCGAGACACTAATAGTTGACAAACCACTAATGATCACAATTTGGCTACTTCCACCCCCCTATCCTTAAGCAATCGGATGTCATTTGATTAGTACGTCCGAACACACCGAGGATACCAAGCATCACAGATTACAGTTTTCCATCACCTTAAGAAATCCGGGGGGAGTTCGTAGTCAACTCCCCTCAGGATATAATCACTGAACCATTGATCTCTACCTTTCGATGGCTGTACATCCCTTTGCCCACAAACATCCAATGCGTGTACTGCACCTACGATTTTGTTAGCCCTGACATCATACGTTCCAGGCCAGTTGAGGAGTCTTCCCTTTATCCTTGACCTTGGTGGCCGCGCTGCAGACGTAATGCGCTTAGTTGGGATTGCGATCCAATTCCACAATTATGTCTGTTTGTGGGCTCGAGGTAGAGGGAAGGACGTTTCTTCTCTGCGTCTGGTCCAATTATCGAGAGACAGTTCCCGTATCAATCCATCCAATGTCTGACCGAGGCACGGATTCTTTCTGGTATTAGGCCCCATATCATCGAGGTGCGAGTTGACTAATGTTGAGAGGAAATCTGGAAGAACAGATCATGCCTAAGAACTCTACATGACATCATCATTCCTACGCAGTTTATGCTTCACAACTATTCAGAGCTCCATCCCTCGGAGGTGTATTACGTCTTAGTGCTAGTAAAGATTTCGGGGTCCATAAGCATTTGCTTATAGCGATTTTCGTGGCTTTATTGACGTATGTCTGTCAAAAGTGGATTTTATCTGCTCCACAAGAACAAGTTCGAGGAGTCCCTCATATGAAAGAGGTAGGTCAGATAATTCAATGCACTTTGTCAGATAACCCGTGAGACGTGAAGAGAACTGGGGAAATGTTTCCGTGCTCTCTTTTCGGCTGTTTCTGAACAACTGCAGAAACTTTCGGGCAGTCATCTCAAACTGCTGTAGTAAGGCCTTCTTCAACAGGTCATAATCATGTTGATTCGGTCCCAGCTTTGTGTACACGTCATAAGCATTGCCTTTCAGTGACGTTGAAAGTTTGAGCGCCCAGCGGGTACTCTCTAACCCATAAAGATTCGCGATTCTCTCGAATTTTTCTAGGTAGCTGTCAATTTTTTCGTTAGGGCTAGGAAAAGATTCTAAAGAAAACGACATAGCAGTTAATTGAGCAGATTGAATACTGAAGAGGTCCATTGATTGAGACTGGGGCGAAGACGGCTCTCCGTTAGTCGAAGTAGAGGCGCCCCGACTCTCTAGAGCCTTAAGCGCCAGTTGATGTTGTCTTTCCTCGTCTCTCTCTCTCTCTCTCTCTGCGAGTTTCCATCTCTGCTTCAATTTTCTTCTGTTCCAAAAGACGTTCTTCCGCTTCTTTCTTATCTGCCCTCTCCTGTGCTTCTCTCCTCTGTTCTTTCTTTCTCTTCCTTTCTCTCAGCTTCTGCTCTCTGTTGCTCCGCCTTCCTCTCAGCTTCTGCTCTCTGTTGCTCCGCCTTCCTCTCAGCTTCAGCTCTCTGTTGCTCCGCGTCATATATTTCCAATTCCTGGTTAATAAACGCGTTTGCAGCTTCTGCATCTAATCCTGCCTCTTTCGCTTCCAGCCTCAAGATGGACCTCATCTTTATCCTCTCTGCCATTGTTAAAGAATAAGATGAAGTATGCCTAGAGAACTAGTAAGAAGCAACGCGAAAGGGAGGAACTCTGAACCGCTACGAGAAAAAAACACAAGTATAAATTTACCTGTGTTACCTCCTACCTGTACTGTGCAAACTTATCGCTGCTATTATCTGGCAATTAAAGCTCTAAACGCAAGCAACTATGCCACTAAATGGTAAGTTACACTGGAAAAGAATCTACTTTTACTAACAGTAGAGAAAATTTTATATTAAAACAATTTAAAAGGAAAAAAAAATTTTCCCCTAAATTTTAAATCTCTGACAACAAACTCCGTCCCTAAAGTCAATTATTGAGATGAGACGTTGTTAACTTACTTTTTAAAAATCAGAACAAACCGTCTTTAGCTAAGCTCAACTCTTGTTAACTTCAAAAACCTTTGTGACTGTAAAACAATCACGCAATCCCAGCAACTCTTATAAAGAAATAAATGTAATTATCTCCGCCAGAGGATAATTAAGATAGCAAATATTTTTGTTTATCTGTACTTTCTACTGCTGTGGAGAGAAAACTACCTGTAAATATGCTGTGTGGACAACCCAAATACTTAAAGAACGTTTGTCTAGGGGTGTAATTATTTATTTATTTCCCTAATTCACAAAGACAGATCATTCACACTCTACCTAGTTAGACCCAGACTAAATCAGACTCAAAATACCTTTAACCCGGCTATGCGATTGCCTCAAATGTAGCTCAAGATCCCAGAACCAGCCCACAAATATGTGTGCATCAAATGTATCTCAAAATTATCCCGGCGAGCCAGCCAAATATTGTCGTAAATTTATTTTGAGAGGAAAAGAGTCTAGAAATAGTAGTCCGGTTTAGAGTGTAGAATGATGATGAAAACTCAGTGATAGAAATGTATAGATTAAATATGATGCTCCACAGAGTGCTGGAGTAGAGTAAAGACAGACGTATTTACGACAAATCGTTTCTCTCAATCTTCTCTTCCACTCTCCTGGTCAAACAATTATTTGCCAGTTTTCCAGACACACGTCTGCGCTCACACCGATTGGCTGCTTCAAGCACTCAGACGACGTGGATACAGCTATATTAAACAAATAGGGGAAAAGTTGGGCTTTGGGTATATCCAACACAGAACTAAATGAGTTTATGTGATTTTATTCACTTTAAACATCAATCACTAACAAATATCAGGTATTACATAAATTATCATAAGTACACAAATGCAAATAACATGTTTGGGAGGCTTGAAGAAGATTAGTATCGACTAAGCCCTTCCCGCTTATTAGACAAAGATAAACCCAGTCCAAAGATAGATAGTTATCAGGAACATAGGGACGTTAACCTAACAGTAAAGTTAATTACTCTGAAAAGAGGTGTTACCAAATTAGTTATGGTGGTAGACAAAAATTACTGTTATCCCAATGGTGTCTTCCCTTTCCTAAGCAAAGAAAAAAAAAAGGGGGGGGGTGAAACAGAGTTAACAAATTATCCCACTAAAGGAACAATGCCGGGTATACAGAAAACGTATTACCCGGTAGGCAAGTTAACAAATGGTTTGTTGCAAAAAATAAATCTCCTGTCATTCATGCACACTGTGAGGATCCACACTCATATACACCACACACTTACCGAGTTGCAGCATCAGTCAATCCATTAGAATGATAAACACAATAATTAACTCTTGACGTATGACAACTGTCTAGTCCTTCTATGTCCCGCCCCAGATAATGCGAGGATTCACTGAGAGCAAATATTCCCGCTTATCGCCGGACTTGAAGTTCTAAGAGTTCTTGTGTTTTATTATAAAGAAACGAGTCTATGGGATGGCACTGACGCTGTTCGACATAGGGGTGAAAAATGAGGTGATGGTATAATCCTTCACTGCGTGATGATAGCCACTGACCGGGAAAGTTTTTTTTTTAATCCAGTGAGGAAAAACTCTGCTCGGTCACAGTCAGGTAAATCGGCAATCTCTCACAATAGAGCAGTATATAAACTATCGCTACTGGCACTGTTCATCTTCCAGTTTATCTTACAGATTTAATTTGATGATAATAATCAAATGATCTTGGGTAGGCTTTCTTTCATGTAATTATGTTAGCTAGGCCGTACCGGACCACCACAAGATTTAATTTAAAAAAATGTCTCATCAAACTGTCTGGAAGTTTAAGAACCGAGTATGGAAACTCTGAAAGATTTCGTTATTGCTGGGATTGCAAAAGGTGATCAATCTAGAGAAAAAGATAGAAAACCCATAACAACATAATCATACTTTAAACCAAATAATCTTCTAAGCGCGCGATAAATTTCCCGTTAAGCCTATAATACACTCGAGTATTTAATTATGTATTTAATAAACACTGCGCGAGTTCTAGTGGTTAAATCACACATCTATAAATATAGGACTTAACTGAATTTATTAATTATAAATTCCTTCGCGACTTTAAAAGTTAATTTAAGCATTAAACATCTATTATCTTTTGAAATAATATAATAGATCATTATATTTACAACTGGAACTATTGAGACGGTTTAATTTAATAGGTTTAAATTAACACAAAATCCAATAAAATATAATGAATGAACTCGACCACTGATCACTTTACACAATATATATATTACCGCTTTGCACAGAATAGAATTCACTGCAAATATAAATGAAAATCCATGGGATAATCTAGCAAGATTTCAAATATCGCTAGTGCTTCTATCAAGTTCTGGCCAGCGAATGATGAAGTGTATTTCTAAGTGATCTGTATATCTACAACTGGAATGCAAGATGAGTGGGACATGATAACTTTGACAGCTTTTTTGATCTCATGACTTTGGGGGATCTGACCGCCAAATCCAAAGAGAGAAGCCGCCCCTGGCCTCTTCGTATCTTCGCTCGCTGCTTGCGTCAGCTTTCCCCGTTCGCTCTGGCTGCGATCGGTTCCGTGCTTAACACCGAGATGCGAAATCGTTTCAGGGACCACCACTGTCTTTGATAGCGCCGATAGTCTCCCCTGAAATCCCTCAGTCTGTCTCTTTGATCTCGTGCCGCATACTAAATGAGTCCCGGTCGGTTCGCTCTGGCGAAACGAAAAGTTACAACAAATGTTCAGGGGTTCTAATGTTATGAAAAGCTAAAAGTCCCTTTAAATCATCCATCATACCAGGGAAAATTCACTTGTCGAACTAGACGTACGTCACAGACACTCCTATTTCACGGGAGTCGTTTATAACATTGCAAAAAAATGATGCTTCATTGACCAGATTTTTTAAGCTAGCTAATAACAAGACTACAAAAACGAATGCAAAATCTAGACATAATTTTGTACTCAAGAATGGGGTATTGGTTAGACTTATACATGACACTGATTCTTCATTACGATCTCAGATTTTAGTACCTCTTTCTATGAGAGCTCGTATATTGCGTCACGCACACGACTCTCAATGCGAAGGCCATATGGGTTTTTCACGAACCAAATCTAGAGTGCTATCTGCATTCTATTGGCCAGGCGTTCACGGAGATGTGAATATCTACTGCCGTTCGTGTACGACATGTCAGGAAATCAAAGTTCGGGGTCCATACCACGCAGCTCCAATTCAGGCTGCGGACATTCCAATCCGACCATTTGAGAAAATGGCTATTGATATCATTGGTCCTATGCAACCTTCTGCAAGAGGACATACACATATTCTCACTTGTATTGATATGTGTACTCGTTGGCCAAAGGCCATACCTCTGAAAAATACATCATCTGCTAGTGTTGCAGAGGCATTATGGTTGATCTTTTCGCGCTTAGATTTTCCGTGCAAGATCTTATCTGACCATGGTGTTCAGTTTGTATCTGAAGCTATGTCACAAGTCATGAAGTTGTTAGGTATTGATAGATCGCTTAGTTCATCTACCACCCAATGTCCAATGGATTAATTGAGCGTAAGAATAGGACACTCAAACAGTTACTAGGTAAGATTACGCAAGATCATCCTCAGGATTGGGACAGAGTCCTACCTTCTGCCCTCTTTGCGTATCGCGAGGTGCAAAACGAAGCAACCGGTTTCTCTCCATATCAATTAGTCTTCGGCATCCAACCTCGTGGACCAATGTCGTTACTCCACGACTTACTCATTGAAGAGAATATCGAAGAGGAGACTAAATCCTCTTATGAGTATGTGATCTCTTTGAGAAAAAGGATCATAGATGCATGTAGGTTAGCTACCGCAGCATCTGAACATGCAAAAGAAAAAGCTAGACTTTTTGCAAACAAGTATAGACGTCTTCATCAGCTTATTCCGGGTGATGAGGCATATGTATTATTGTCTTCTAAAAATAATCGTCTACTCATTACCTGGAGTGGCCCTTTTAGAATAATATCTAGAATTTCGGATGTCGACTACATTGTCGATGTAAAGGGCAAACATAAAACCTTTCACATTAATATGTTAAAGGAATACCATACACGTCCTGACTATCTTCAGTCAGTATTCCAGTCAACTGACGATCCTACACCTCCTATTCATCACTATACCACTTTAGCTGTCATTCAAGAAGAAGAGTCTTCTTTTCAAGACATACCATTAACTATACCGGTGGTACCACTCCATCCGACTGAAAGGTGGAGTGATGTTACTATTTCTTCTGATCTTTCGGCTGATCAAAACCAGCAAGTTTCCTCAATTCTAAAATCTTATCATGATGTCCTCACTGACATCCCAGGTCGTACGTCAGTTATTAAACATGACATTCTATTGACTGACGACACACCTATTCTAGTTCGTCCATACCCTATCCCTTTACACTTTCGTGCTCAGGTTGATAAGGAGTTGGATGAAATGCTTCAATTAAAGATAATTGAACCTTCAACGTCACCATATTCTTCATCTATGGTGATCATCAGAAAAAAGATAACAATATTCGTCTTTGTGTAGACTATAGAAAATTAAACAAAGCTACACAATTTGACGCTGAACCATTACCTTTGTTAGAAGATTTATTAGTTAAACTGTCTGACTCTATTTTCTTTTCTAAATTTTACCTGTCAAAAGGATATTGGCAAGTCCCATTGACAGAAAATGCAAAGCCACTTACTGCTTTCTCGACACCTCGGGGCCTATTCCAATGGAATTTTATGCCATTTGGGTTAGTGAACGCTCCTGCCACTTTCGTGCGTATGATGCGTCGCATACTGTCTCATCGTCCCGATGTCATTGCATACATCGATGACATTTGTCTCTTTAGTAACTCATGGGAGGAACATGTTCAGGGATTGAACACATTACTGTCCACGTTACGGTCATTTAACCTAACAGCTAAGCCATCCAAGGCATTCGTGGGTTTTCACGACATATCATTTTTAGGCCACCGTATTGGTCATGGCAAATTATATACTGAGGACAGTAACGTCACGAAAATCCTGAACATTACAGCTCCTAAAACAAAGAAACAAGTACGATTTTGTTAGGTCTAATACAATTTTACGGTAAATTTATTCCTCATTTATCGACCATTACTGCTCCTTTCTCTTCTTTATTGAGGAAGGGCACGGTTAACGTGATTCGGTGGTCGGATGAACATCAAATCGCGTTGGATTCTATCAAGAATTTTTTTACCAATCCTCCGGTTTTGATGCTACCTAATCCAAACATTCCTTTCATACTTCGAGTGATGCGTCTAATTACGGAATAGGGAGTGTGCTACTTCAAGAATACTGTGGCACCTTGCATCCAGTGATGTATGTTTCAAGAAAGTTAACAGCAACGGAGCAGAAATACTCGGTTCTGGATAAGGAACTTCTTGCTTTAGTTTGGTCAATTACCAAACTTGAGCGTTATCTGTTGGGATCTCATTTCATTGTTGAGTCTGATCAAAAAGCACTCACTGCTCTCAACACTGAGGACGTCAAGTCAGCGAAATCCACCAGATATGCAATAACTTTGCAACCATACAGTTTTACCATACGTTCCATACCAGGATCACAAAATGTGTTGGCTGACTGTTTATCTAGGTGTCCAAGCGATCCAAGCGAGCAAATACGCCCTACAGAGATTGGAACCTCTACACAGACAGTCTTGCAATTGTAACGTAATGATCAATTAACTTTGATGATTTATTTAAATACAATATATATATATATATATATAGAATATATAATATATATATTATATAATATATATATATTATAATATATATATATATATATATATATTATATTAATATATATAATAATATAATATATATATATATATATATATATAATATATATATATATATATATATATATATATATATATATATATATATATATATATATATATATATATATATATATAAACATCCTTCTAAGATGATAGATACATACTTTTCCAAGTGGATTTTATTAACTTTCAGGATTACTCGGAAAATAACATTTCAATGTCGTTAGATTTCAATAAAACAGAACTTCATTGATGATTGACTATTTTCGGAAATGAATAATGGAACTTCTTAAGGTTATTACAGATTTTAATAACTGGAATTGTTAAATGCACAATATTGATTACTTATTAGCAATTAAGATCACTTAATATTAGTTATATATTTCACAGTGGTTAACAATAATAGTTTGTATAATAGTTCTTAGAACTAGAAACAACCACTTTTAGTATGTATTATTTTGCACTCATAGTTAATTAGTGTCACTAATTACTTTTAGAAACTGCTAAGTGTCTTGATCACTTCGCGTGGTTTATTAATTGCCTTGTTCACTTTGCATGTTTTATTTACATTCTTTTTTGGTTGTTTATGAATTCACTTCTCATTTATAATGTAATTTCATCTTAATCATTTAAAATTCACTTGTTGATTTTTTTGGTTTGATGGTTTTCACATCCTCGTTGTTTTAGTTCATCATCCTTCATACTTTAATTATTCTTTTCTTGGTACCACAATTATTCCAAATTGATGGATTGTGGTTGGGAAAATTTGTTTATTTACACCTTTTTGTTTTGTTGATAGTTGAATTAAATTCTACATCCCATTTGTCATTAGTATATATAGGGGGGTGTATTATTAGTACATGAAAATGTAAATTTGATTCACCTTTCCGCGTTTCTTAACTAAGAAAAAAATTAATAGAATTAATTTTTTTCAGGAGGGTTTGTAAGGTAACTGTTGCGTCATTTTTTAAGTCCTAAAAGACTTTAACAATATAGACAGTCTCAGGTCCTGTCTTTGTTAAAAGTGTACGCACCAATTGAGATATAAGTAATACGCTTGGTATATTAAATTTATTGTGCACGAGAACGCACATTTTTGGGGATTTTAAAATTAATGCGCTTGTTGTCAAACACAAGGCAGTCGACGTCATAGCTTGGTGGTACAAGCTGGTAACCCAAGATCAGTCCTATGATCTGTGGATTTTAAACCCGTGTATTGGGTGAAAGTTATTATGTTTCGACCCGGCCCTACGGATTAGAAGACGTAGCCGGTAGTCATCCACGTAAGTGTCGATTCGCTGAAAAGAGCGAAAGTGTTAGTTTAATGAGGACATTTGTAAGAGAATATAATCAAGATTGGAATCTTAGATGCTAGGAAGCATAATGAGAATCTCCTGTCCTTGGGACAGGTCAACCGTCCTCAGTATAACCTTGTGATTAACTACCTCATGACTTCTTATGTGCATTATGTATGCCGATAATCAACTATAAATTGATGAATGGAGTTTGTCCGGAATCTGTTTAATTGGATTATTGAAAGAAAGATGCTGTACCTTCATCATGTGATTATGAACTGTCAAAACCGTGTACAATGTCTCGTCTCGTCCAAAGTCGTCGGTGAATAAACGTTGTATTAACTTTGAACCGGAGTTGCAGTATATTTTTAGTTGGCACAAGCCTTGATTGAACGTGCCACTGTTGACGACTACATTTCTACCTGATCACCCTCTGTTCAATTATATTCACATAACTAGTTCAGCACAATATAGAGAGAAGTCTTGCCATACCCCTTCACATCAACGAAATATGGCGGCTACAGCCCCTTCATCAGTATTCGGGAGAGGAGAGAGGGAAATCATACCTTTCCAAATACTAACGGGAGAAGGTGCGTGACGAAAAGCAACTCATCGGAGCCTCAGACGAAGATGATAGCGTCAGAGAGGCACTGAACAGAAACAGAGGAGAAAGAGAGAGAGAGAGAGAGAGAGAGAGAGAGAGAGAGAGAGAGAGAGGAGTTTAGCGAGGAACAGTAGGGTTAGATAGAAATACTTAGAGGACAGCCTCTGAGGTAGTGCTGCAAAATCCATTAGCGAGCATTTTTTTGGTGTATTAGTTAGGTGTGCAGGACCGCCTAGATGTGCCTTTGAGACAATGTAGTCATTTAGTTTATAAATCTTCAGCGGAACAGTGGGTGTAGTTAGTAACAATAGTGTACTTGTATGCTTTGACTGTATAATGGTGTCTGTGGATAACTTAGTGTGATCTTATCTTCTTTCGGGTAGTCAGAGGTGGTGAAACAGTAGCTAGTAAATAAGTCACAAGTGGCGAGGGAGAGTCAATCTAGGTTCTCACCCTTGAAGCTATAAGTCTTATCCTTCCACATTCACTGTAATTCTCATCTTAATCTATCTTCTCAGACTTTCCTCAAAACTGATGAAGGCACTGAAGACCTGAACTCAGACAGACTCTAATTAAAGCCACTTTGTGACAGTGGTGTGTGTAGTATTAGCAGTAGTAGTAGTATTAGCAGACTGCCGATAATGGTACCTATACATTGTAGCGGTATGGCAGCTTGTGTACCCTGACGACCCACAGAGCTATGCCAGTGGGAGTTTTACTCCTGGTAGGTTCAACCAAGCTGGACTGGTCTGTGTGGGTAGGGGTCAGACAAAAGCTGGTACCCTGGTCCTCCAGGTTGGGGGTTTTAGCACAGGTCCGACACCCCTGTCTATGTAAAAAAAATCGCACATGTTACGGAAACGGCAACAAATGGAAAAACATTGATGCGGGACGGACATCCGGGATTCCTCAGGTCACCGTATGAACAGCCAGTCGAGAAAGCTTGAAAGGAACCCGTGGCATGAAACGGATGACCTAGCCGCAAACACGAGGAAAACCAGAATTGGATTTTG
>JAMPIV010003804.1:0-160354 GCA_024509875.1 Oreohelix idahoensis
TGATCACTGGCCCAAGACAGTTTACATGTTGTTAGATGTGTAGTGCGAGCGTATGATGAATTGAGTGTGGGTGCGAATGAAGGCGCGAATGTGTTTAGGCTCGTATAGATGTAGATCCTGCAACCCATACGCTCACATGCAGTAATCAAGGATGCTTTGACACTGCAGGCATGTTTCAAGACATTTATTGACGGGAACACACATAATATCAACAGGAACAGTCAGTGTAACAAGGTCATGCTGACCTGACATCGATAGGTATACATTTGGCATTCAAAAAGGTAAACATCAGAATAGACGTGCATGGTCAATAGCAAAGTTCTTCAATAATGACAGTTCGTAGCGTCGCCCTTGGCGTCTCTGACTAAACGCGTCAGATGCCTTAGTTGCTATGACACATAGGTGCAACTTGGCACTCCCCGCCAATTGCACATATCAGGCTGTAGTATAATAGCCGGAAGCACAGGCCTCGTTCTGACATCGGCCGTGTACTTCTGTTAAATAGGTTATCATCAACCCTGCAGTAATACTTATTGTAGATAGAAGTTCCGCCAATCTGCGGCTCCCACAATATATCTTCGTCACTGGATTTCTGGACAATATAAGACTAACAGTCTTGGATGGCTACCTCGAGCACAAATATATAAGTTCTGAAATGGCGGATCCGTGAACTGCTGTTCACCCTAGGTAATCCTTTACATGTTCTGCCACCGAAAAGCGTAATAATGCATAAAGGTCCGTATTACCTGGTAAATGAATCCTCAGAACTACACAAGGAATTCTGTCGTCATCCCGACGCACAGAGATTCACTGGGGAAAACTGCCATAGCAGTTACTTCGAAGATTCTCCCCGAAAAACAATGGACTCTTGGTCCCTTCAGAAAAACAGGACCTCCCCGGCTTCCCGGAAGTATATCTCACTCCCGCTTAAAAAACCTTCCCATAGGCCTACGCCGAACTGTCAACCTCTGACCCTACAGGTCAAACACAATGAATGAATAAACAAGGGAAGACAACCCCTAATCAACCTGACATCGCAGGTAAAGACACAATTATACTTATGATACAAACATAAGCAAATAACTTGACAGATGACTCCGTCGAAAATGACAGCAACATTACTACCACCCCCCTGTAAAAAAAAATGCAATTTTTTTTTTTTTAATATGTTCATGAGCAAGATAGCACCAGTATCCCTTCTGTGCTCATGCAAACAATGAACCTAATATCAGGTACAATAGAAGAGGGTACAAATCATCTCCCAACATAGGAGAAAATATTTCCTTTAAGCCAAACAAACTAAGGGATACCATTCAAGAAACCTAAGTTGCTGGCAATACCAATCATATATCAAACATTACTAAATAATATAATCATAGCAATATACAAATGTCAATGCTATTTTAGCAACATATCACTGATGGATGGACAAAATGAAATTTGTTAAATTATCTAAACATCATCCAAATACATTTGTATTACAACATATTATGATATTAAGGACAGACCTAAGTCTGAAAATATATCAGGAAAAACTAGGACACAAGATTTAACTGGAACCATGTGGGCATCTAGACAATATGTCCGCCATCACATTATCCGAACCACGGATAGCTCGCACCGTGAAATGGAAAGGCTGAAGAGCAATAGCATAACGAGTAGATCTCGAGCTCTTCAAATCCTTACTTTGCATAGCCGTAAGAGCTTTTTGGTCGGTTTCCATAAAGAAATGCGCGCCCAGAATGAAGGAACCTTTGTAGCTTAAGAATGGACCAAACCATAGCCAACAATTCACGGTCCAAAACCGAGTAATTCCTTTCTGCCGCATTCAGCTTCCTAGAAAATATACATTACAGGATGCAGAGTTCCTGAATATTCCTGCATTAGTGCCGCTCCAATGCCAGTGGAAGAGGCATCACTACGAAGGACAAAAGTCTTATCAATCGTCGGTAGTCTTAAGATAGGATGAGATGAGAACAAATTCTTAAACTGATCCAATGAAGATTGGCATTCTTGGGACCAACGCACCATATTAGGAGAACCTTTTTTCAATAACGTTGAAAGTGGTGCCATAATGGAGGACAGATTCTCAATGAATCTTCCATAGAATTGTATCAATCCCAAGAGACTACGCACTTGCTTTTTTGTCTTCGGAACCGAGATATTTAATATCTTTGAAATGTTTTGGTCCTCTGTCTTCAACAGACCATGACCAACTCGATGACCTAGGAAGGAAATTTCACTAAACCCAACAAAAGCTTTAGAGGGTTTAGCAGTCAAACTATGCTCACGTAGAGTAGATAGCAATTCCTTCAGACCCACATAGTGTTCTTCCCAAGTATCGCTGAAAAGACAGATGTCGTCTAAATATGCAATGACATCTGCACGATCTGATAGAATTCGTCGCATCATGCGCACGAAAGTCGCTGGGGCGTTCATAAGCCCGAAAGGCATAAAATTCCATTGAAACAGACCCCTAGGTGTCGAAAAAGCAGTGAGAGGTTTGGCGTGTTCCGTCAATGGGACTTGCCAATAACCTTTCGACAAGTCTAGTTTAGTAAAGAATTTAGCTTTAGAAAGTCTAATAAGTAGATCATCTAATAACGGCATAGGTTCAGCATCGAACTTCGTAACTTGATTTAATTTGCGATAATCAACGCAAAGACGTATGTTATTGTCTTTCTTTCGAACAATAACTATCGACGAAGAATAAGCTGAAGTGGATGGTTCAATTATTTGTAGTTGAATCATTTCATCCAATTCTTTCTCGACTTGTGCTTGAAAATGAATAGGTATTGGGTATGGTCTTACTCTGATCGGATTACGATCAGTAAGTATGATGTCATGTTCTATGACATCTGTGTGTCCAGGAATGTCGGTAAGGACATCCTGATATGATTGTAACGTAGAGGATACTTGACGTTGTTCCTCAAAAGACAAGTTGGAAGAGACTGTAACGTCTCTCCACGATTCCATTGAAGTAAGTGTGGATTCAATAAAACTGCTTGTTAATATTTATATGGAAGGTTTTATGCCTTCCATCCACATCGACAATATAGTCGACATCAGAAATTTCGAGACTATAGTGTATGGACCCTTCCAAGAAATGAGAAGTCTATTCTCTCTTGAGGGCAGTAAGACATATGCTTTGTCTCCAGGACAAAGTTGACGTAGGCGTCTTTTTATGTGGGGGGCAAATGGGCTTTTTCTGTCGCAAATTGGGGAAGATGAAGTTGGCTAACCTGCACGATTGTGGTTGTGGTGGGTCTAGAGGTGGGTTGGGATGTTCATATGACGATGTTGTGTGTTATCGGGGTATTGTTGGTAGTGGGGAAGTTATGGGGGGGTTGGGAGGGGGTTGGTAGTTTGGGGGTTAGGTGTAGGGGAAAGTTGGGGGGAGGTAAATGGGGTTGGTGGGGGGGTTGATGGGGTTTTAGTGTGGAGGTTGTGAGGGAAGACCCTGGGTGCTATGTTGGGAATGGGTTTTATAGGGTGGGATTGGGGATGTAAAAACCCTGGGTGAATCTTGTTGGGGGATTTGGAAGGGGGGTTGTTTTCGTTGGGGAGTATGGGTTGGTTTAGGTTGGGGTGATTGTTGGTGTTCTACCAATTTGGACATTGGCGGAGTGGTTTGGTACGTTGAGTGATTATAATGTTGGGTAGATTAAACCTGGGGTGACATGGGTGGGTAACCTGAGTATGGCTGGACGTGATAGGGTTGTATTTGGTTTGAGTGGAGTGTTGGTGTGTGTGAAGTTATGGGGATATAATGGAGCATCATGGATTAGGTATATGGACAGTTGATATGTCTTCAAGAGGGTATTTGTGGGGGATTGCACATGTGCAAGGGGGGATTAAATTGTGTTTCTGGTGGTTACTTATGAGTAGGTGGGGGGGGGGGGAATGTCTCGGGGGTTGATAGGAATGGTAGTTATATCTGGGGTGGAATGGGAGCATGGTTTAGGGATTAGACTGGTGGTATTGACAATTTTGGTGGGATCATGATAAAGTTGTTTTATTGTAATTGGCCAAAGTGGGTGGTTGGGGGTGTTGTGGTAAAGGGGATGGAAAAATATTGTAGGGGTTTGGGGTTGGTTGGAAAGTGGGGTTTGGATGGGGGGTTGTGTTGGGGGTTATTTGTAGGGGTGCAGATATGGTTTTTCGGGTGTGGGGTTGGAGTGTTAGGGTGGTTGTTAATTAGGTGGTGGGTAGAAGTGGTTTTTTTTTTTGGGGGGGTGGTGTTGGGGGGGGGTGTTTGTTGGGGGTGTGGAAGTGGGGGGGGGGGTGTGGGGTTCCTCTTCAATTTTGGGGTTATGGGGTTGGGTTTGTGTAATGGGTGATGGGTGGAGGTGTTATGGGGTTGGGGGTTTGGGGGGTGGTGGTGTTGTAGTGGGGGTTGGGGGGGGGGGTGGGTTGTTGGATTTTGAATTTGGGTGGTTGGGTTTTTTGGTGGTAGCTTTAGGTAAGGAAGTTTTGGGGGGGGTTGTGTACATTGACCGTTTGGGGGTGTTGTAAGTGTTGGATTTGTGGTTGGTGTTTGTTGTTTGTATGTAATTAGGTAATGGTGGTTTGGGGGAAAGGGTGGGTTGGTTATATTAAATGGGATGGATGTTGGGTTGGGTAATGTGAAAAAATGGGTTTTGGGTGGTGGGGGGGGTTGGGTTGGGTGTAATTGGTATAGAGGAGTGTATTGGTTTTGGGGGGTTGGTATTTGGGGGATTTAGGGTGAGTTTGATGTGGTGTGGGGTTAATGGGTTCTGTTGGTGTGGAGGTGATGTGTGATGGGGGGGGTGGGGGTGGTGGTTGTGGTTGGGGGGGGGTTTAGGTATGGGGGAGTGGGGGGGTGGTGGGTATGTTGTGGGATAGTTTGGGGGTTGGGGGGGGTGGGGGTGGTTGGTTTTGGTTGGTATGGTGTAATTGGGTTGTGAACCATCCAACCAAATGGGGTTGTGGGTGTTAGGTGGATATGGAACTATGGGTGTAGGGGGGGTTTAGTTTTTTGTGGGGGGGTGTTTTGGGGGGGTTGGGGGTAGTTTGGTATGGGGGTGGTAATGTAGAGAGTTGATGGTAAAAGGTGTGTGTGGGTAGAATGATGGAAAGGGTGATTTGGGTGTGTGGTTTATTTGTAGTGATGTATTTATGAGTTGGGGAGGTGGAGGGTTGTAGGGGTGTTAGTGTGGATAATGGGGTTTGGGAGGATTGTGGATTTTGGTGTTGTAAGAGTGGTGTGGAGGGGTTGAACCACCATGTTATGTTGGTTTGTTGGTTGCTGAGGGTGAATATTTTGTGGGGGTGGTGTTTTATTAATAGTTCCAATGATGTTTATTTTATGAGTGCGATGTTGGGTGAATATAAGGTGTGGGGGTAGTTTGGGGTTATCTGGTGTATTGGAGGGGTAACTGTGTAAATTATGTGGTTTGGATATGTTACCCAAATCCAGTGAATGATTTAATTGGAAAAGTTAGGAGAAAGGGGCTAATTGGAATTTTGAGAGGGTTGGGAAGGGGGTGGTGGGTCATTTTGGATTGACCTTAAAAGAATGAGTTGTGGGGGGTTATGATAGTTGTTGTGGTTGTTGTTATTAAATTGTAGATATGTAATTTATGGTAAAGGGTTGTGTAAATATTGGTGGGGAATGGGGAGATACGAATGTTATTGGGGGGGTTTTCTATGGAGGCAACATTGGTATAGTTGAGGGGGATAGGTCTTCTTGATAAATTGGGGGTAATGTGGGTTGAAAACATCATGGATTAAGTCTCAGTCAGTGTGGGGGGTTAGGGGTGGTGGGTGGAGTGTCACTGGGAAGGGGTTGGTGTAAAAAGTTGGATTTATGTTTGTTCAACATAGATTTTGTTGTTTTGTTGTTTGGTGTTATGGGGTATCATTCGCACAAAATTGAGAGAAATCTATCTATGGGATAAAAGAGAGTTTGATTCAAGAGTTCATTTTTGGGAGTGGTCCTCAGTTCCATGGGAATGAGGAGTATGGTGGATTCCTCATGCAGGAATGGGGTAAAGTTGGGATAAGATGATATGAAAGGGTGAGGGGGGGCAGATTGATGGTTTTTTTTTCAGGTTGGTAAGCAGCTTGAAGGGTTTTTTTCCTCTGCATCAGATTTGAGTGAGGGTTAGATTTTTTTGTCTTCCAGTTCCATCTGGAATTTTCTTTCATCAGCTGCAGCTTGAGCTTTCCTCTCCTCAGCAGCAGCTTGAGCTTTTCTCTCCTCAGCCTCTCTTTGATACCTTCTTTCTTTAAGTTCTAATCTTCTATTCTCAGCTTCTAGCTTCTTTAGTTCAGCTTCTGCTTTCAATTTAATTTCCTCTTTTTGTTTCTTTTCTTCTGACTTTAATGCAATGGCGAATTGAGCAGATGAATATTCTTCCAATTCTTTACCAGACTTACCAAGGGTAAACCCTTGCTGGATGAAGAAATCCAATGTAGACATTCTGTCTAATGAGATCAGAAACCTGAAAAAAAATTAAATAAATTACCTTATCCCACTTCAATGGGAGACAAGTCTGAAATGCTAGACTTGTATACTCACTTCACTTTATTTTACTGTCTCAATCTTTGTAGATAACAAGTCTTTTATCAAAGAACTTGTATAAATATCTTATATAATATTATTTAACAAACTCTATATGAAGAGTCTACCTTATCAATAATATCAAAACATGACCAAGTATGTGTATGTAGACTGTGCATGACAGTAATGTAGTACAACCAAAAAAAAAATACAAAGACAAAAATACAAAACAATACAAATGGCAACACTGTTTTAACCAAAAATGTGTAGAGAAATACACAAGAAAGGAGAGACCTACAGAATACAAACAAAACAAATCGACAATCAAAACTGAAAAACAGACAAAATATTACAAAAACAACGTTAAGTACAATTACATCACAGCTAACATCAATAGCGACCAATTGTCACTAGCAAATTTCCAAATTAAGAAAATTTGCACCTACAGACCGCTTACAGTAAGCCTCGATCAAGTGGCATATTTACCGTAAGACCCACCAACCGAAAAACCCGCAGAAAAATACACCAAAAACAGTAGAAGTGACATAAACATATAGCAATCAATTTCAATGTGTTGCAGAACAAGTTCAGTCACAGCTGAAACTAAAATAAATTTCTTGCTCCTTGCGAACACAGAAACGAAATGTCAAACGCGCACTGAACGTCAAATCCACTGTAACATAAAGTGGTATTCACGAACCAAAGTTACTATGACCTTTTCAAATTAGGGCTTGCACATTGAATGTTTACAATTTCACGTACTGTTTACAGACACTTGACCTCCAACAATGTAGCTTGAATGCTCTGACCTAGAAAAGTCTGTTGTTGAATGAAACGTGTAACAACCCGCAGTACTGTTTACAATAGGAACCCGCCTTCTATGCAGTTATGGTCCACGTAGCAAATGCCTAGTAGTTCACTTCAGTACTTGTCTTGTTATGCTTTATGTAGCATTATAATATAAATGCTCGTACTGTTTATTTGTGTCAACCGTTGATGACCTATATCTGTCCTGTTGTAGCCAAAACTTGCAAGTGTAGAATTAGCGTTGTGTGTTACGGCTGTCCCGTGTGTAGCTTAGACCCACAGATCAGAAGTGTAATGTGTACTTGTCCTTCTTGTAACTTTCTCGACAAAACTGGAGACATCATACATGTAACAGCCAACCAGGAATGTAAATTCCTGAATCCATAAATGTCAACAATAATGTCAAATGCTCGCTCTGTTCTTTTTAAACCCACAGATCTGGTCCATCAGAAATGTAAGTTTCTAGGCCACATTGGCGACAAGAAATGTATCATAAGAGCCCACGTAACTGGTCCACCAGAAATGTAACTGTCTTTTTTTCTTGTTGAGGTGATCACTGGCCCAAGACAGTTTACATGTTGTTAGATGTGTAGTGCGAGCGTATGATGAGTTGAGTGTGGGTGCGAATGAAGACGCGAATGTGTTTAGGCTCGTATAGATGTAGATCCTGCAACCCATACTCTCACATGCAGTAATCAAGGATGCTTTGACACTGCAGGCATGTTTCAAGACATTTATTGACGGGAACACACATAATATCAACAGAAACAGTCAGTGTAACAGGGTCATGCTGACCTGACATCGATAGGTATACATTTGGCATTCAAAAAGGTAAACATCAGAATAGACGTGCATGGTCAATAGCAAAGTTCTTCAATAATGACAGTTCGTAGCGTCGCCCTTGGCGTCTCTGACTAAACGCGTCAGATGCCTTAGTTACCTTGACACACAGGTGCAACTTGGCACTCCCTGCCAATTGCACATATCAGGCTGTAGTATAATAGCCGGAAGCACAGGCCTCGTTCTGACATCGGCCGTGTACTTCTGTTAAATAGGTTATCATCAACCCTGCAGTAATACTTATTGTAGATAGAAGTTCCGCCAATCTGCGGCTCCCACAATATATCTTCGTCACTGGATTTCTGGACAATATAAGACTAACAGTCTTGGATGGCTACCTCGAGCACAAATATATAAGTTCTGAAATGGCGGATCCGTGAACTGCTGTTCACCCTAGGTAATCCTTTACATGTTCTGCCACCGAAAAGCGTAATAATGCATAAAGGTCGGTATTACCTGGTAAATGAATCCTCAGAACTACACAAGGAATTCTGTCGTCATCCCGACGCACAGAGATTCACTGGGGAAAACTGCCATAGCAGTTACTTCGAAGATTCTCCCCGAAAAACAATGGACTCTTGGTCCCTTCAGAAAAACAGGACCTCCCGGCTTCCCGGAAGTATATCTCACTCCCGCTTAAAAAACCTTCCCATAGGCCTACGCCGAACTGTCAACCTCTGACCCTACAGGTCAAACACAATGAATGAATAAACAAGGGAAGACAACCCCTAATCAACCTGACATCGCAGGTAAAGACACAATTATAATAAAGTCTATAACTTTTTGGTTGTCGTCTCGATTCTTCTCCACGCTTCACAGACATACAATGGGTCTGACTTGACATTTAAGGTGCAGATTTTGATTTTTGTGTACGACTTGATTTCTTTATATTTCCATATATTTCCCAACGCAATGAACGTTTTTTTTTTTCTTGGCTTTGTATTCTTATTTTGATATCGCTGTCTGTTCCTCCAAGTTCTTCGATATTTTTGCCAATTAATATGTTTGATTCTACATTTTTTTCAGGTTCAATCTTCTTATTATTTCCTGAATTTATTATGATTCTGGAACATAAGTTTATGGTGGTCGGAAAAATCTAGATGGTCAAGCTTTTTAATAAACACTGAATTAAATTTCTGTCGGATGATCTCAATGTTTTCATAACCCAATCTATAACCAGTAAAAAGAGACACGTGTGTCATGAGGCACTCCATTTTTAACCCAAACGGTTTTGTGAGTTGTCCTTTATGCATGTAATGTCTTTATAGGTTTCCATTATTAAGTTCCGAAGTTATCTACACAATCTACTGTTCATTTCGTTTTCATAGTCCACAAATTCCAGGCAAAGAGCTGAGTTCAGTTCCAAACTTTGACAATGCTTGTGCCATGAAGACAAATTTAGGCGTCATAATGACCTGGAGTCTTAGATTTGAGTTATCATTCCATAGAAACATACAATCTATTTGCAGAAAGTAATCATTTTTTCTCCTCCAGGTAACTTTGGAGCAGTTTTTGTGGACCAGTCTTACTGGCAGAGTGCGATAGCGGCAAAGCCAAAGCAAGGAGTCGTCGGCTTCCTTCTTGGTGGGCTTGCTTGGTTTGCTATTCCGTTCTCATTTTCCACCGCGATGGGGCTGGCTTACGTCTCGCTATCAGCCGAGCAGGGTCAAGAACTTCTCAAGAACGACGAAATCGAAGCTGGTAAAACTGGACAGGGCAATTCCTTATCTACAAGTTTGAACACTATATTTAAAAACAAATTAGTTTTAAATATTTGCTGATATCTTTTAAAGTTTAATTATGATTAGTGTTTCGTGTTAGTTTTATAATAATAATAATTATTATAATAATAGCCACTTCAGTCATAACTGACCATGGGTATGCACCTCTGAGGTGACAGTCTTCAGCTGCTTTTTTCAATGTTTTCTCCTCTCTTCTGCTTGTTGTGTGAGCTTCTTTTCGCCCAATCTGAGGTGGCGCAGTAAATAGCATCGCCACTTAGTGCGATCGGCAGCTTCATCCTACCACGTTGCTACATTTATGTCCAGTGCTCTCATGTCTCTCTTGCACACATCTTTGAAACTCAGCTGCGGTCACCCAACTGTTCTTTTGCTATCTGCCAGTTGTCCGCAGAAGATATCTTTCGGGATGCGACCATCTTCCTACGGCCGACATGGCTAAGCCAGCGTAATCTGCGTTGTCTAAGCAGTGTATACATGCGTTGACGGCCAGCACGTGACAATTCCTCGACATTTGCCACTTTATCTTTCCATGAAATGCCGAGGATGTGGCATAGACACCGTAGATGGAAGGTATTGATACTACTTTCTTGCTTAGCATAGGTTGTCCATGTCTCGCTGCCATATATAAGTGTGCTGGTGACGCAGGCGTTATATACCGCGGCCTTGGTCTTCGTTCTGAGTTTGGAGTTTCCCCAAACACGCGATGTGAGGCGGGCAAAGGTAGCTGCAGCTTTGCCAATGCGACTGTCAATTTCTGTGTCCAGTAGGAGTTTTTCATTGATGGTAAACCCCAGGTATGTGAAGTTGTGCACCACTGCCAATTCATAGTTATCGATAGTGATAACTGGTGCAGCACCCACATCCTGACTAAGCACATTCGTTTTCTTTAGACTTATAGTGAGGCCAAAGTCCTTGCATCCTTTGTCTTTGAAAACAAGTACTCTTATTGGACCCTTCCATCAATTTTTGTTTTTTACCTTCAGCCTTGCGAGATTAAATTGGCCATCTAACCTAGTGTGTAAGGCATCTCTTTGAAATGCACAAGAGTTAAGGCAAAGAAGATCCCGAAGAGGGTTGTCTTTGTTTTGAAGATGTCCATCCCATATTGGAATGTCCATGGAAAGACTTTGCCCAATTTGCAGCCTATTTTCAGGAGGTGAAGATTCATCCCTATTAACCAGGGCCAATTGCCTTTGTGAGGTCTATAAAGGCGACATATAAAGGTCTTTTCTGCTCTCTTGATTTTTCCTGATGCTGGCAGAGAAAAAAGATCATGTCTGTTGTTGATCTACCAGCTCGGAATCCACACTGTGACTCTGGATATATGCGCTCAGCTAACTTGTGTAGTCGCATTAAGATGACTGGCAAAAACCTTACCAACAATACTAAGAAGAGAGATGCCTCTGTAGTTATTGCAATCACTTCTGTCTCCTTTATTTTTATACAGTGTTACAATCTTGGCATCTCGCATGTCTTGAGGAATAATTGTCTCTTCCCAGCACTGGCACAGCACCCTATACAGGGGATGTAATAGCGTGTTCTTAACGCATTTGATTAAATCAGGAGGAATCCTATCGCTGGCTGGTGCTTTGCCAGAGTTTTAGTGCTAGAATAATGATATACATTTAATATGGTTGGACAGTAACTATGCAGACTAGTCGCTAAAGGTGAAACGTTGGTTGAAGAGTTGGGACCTCTGCTAATTGACAAGAGTTCAAGTATTCTATTCATTCTACTCTTGAACTGTGCTGCCATTATTATTTCATTTGTCGCTCCCTGTTGAGCAAAGAGCCACAAGTGGAGCATGTCTTTTTACAAGAAGTTGGCACTAAAGCATGTACCTTGTATGTGATTTTTCTTTGTGGTTTTGTAAGCCCTTTGTTTACATTATGAGGTTGCTAGCTGCATGCATAACCTGATATTAGGCGCCTTTTATGAACGAACGAACGAACTTTATTTTCTAAGGGATAAGAATTAGGATCGCTAGCAAGTCTAACATTCTGTCCTTCCTTTCTCTGTCATCTTGCGTACTGTATCCTTTCATTCGCACATGCATTTTGAGAATTATTTCAGCATGCAAGGTAAAATAATAGCATACGTTTATAATTTCAAATCATAATCAAATGATATATTCCAAAGTATGCTTAAAAAACATAAAATAAAGTAATGAAAAAGGGTGAAAAGACAAACAAACAAAATCCAAACCAACATACAGTAAATTAAACAATCACTTGAAACATAATCAGATTATGGTGGCATATAATAAGAATTTGTGAAGTATTCGAACAATCTCCTATTGAGTGACAAAGGTTATATATAAAATATATCAAATGATGTTCCTTGGAGTTCCGCTAACATCATCATCGAAAATGACAGTGAGAAATTTAATAACAGCTAGAAAGGAGAGAGGACAACTGTTGTTAGATAGAGACACACCCTCTAGAAATAAATGCACTTGACCGGAAACCACAGGAGAAAGAAAAAGTGGGAACTCAAAGAGAAAATGGAAAAGAACTATAGAAGAGGTAGCAACAATTGCAGAATCCCATGGAAAATAATCTTAATAGATTAATCGAATATTTGAAATTGAAAATTAATCGATCAGTTTCGAACAATTTGATAAATTATAACAAATCACAAATAATTTGTTTTAAAAAATCACTTTAAAAAAAATACTTCTTATAGAACAACATCGTCCTGAAAATATATTGAATACACTGAAAAGATACAATGAAAGAATTTATTATTGTTGACCATATTTGCTTAAGATTAAAAAATTTTAAAGCTGCTGGAGTTGACGAAATTTCAGGGGAAATGATTAAAGCAGTTAATGACAACAACCTCTTGAGAATTTTAGATATTATAAATGAAGTATGGAGAGAAGAACAACCACCACAACAATGGAAAGACAGTATTATTGTAAAGTTACCGAAGAAAGGTGATCTATCAGACTGTAATAACTGGCGTGGTATATCTCTATTATCAGTACCTGGAAAATTATTATGTTGCATGATGTTAGAAAGACTTAAATTGCATGCTGACGAAAAGATCAGAGAAGAACAAGCGGGTTTCAGGCCGAAACGATCATGTATTGATCAAATATTCACACTAAGAACAATTATAGAAGAATCAGTAGAAAGGCAATCGCCACTTATCACCTTCGTCGATTTTCAAAAAGCCTTTGATAGTCTACACCGCCCATCATTGTGGAAGATACTTACAATCTATGGTTTTCCAACAAAATATGTGAATATAATCAAAGCGCTATATGACAATGCAAGATGTTGTTGTAGAACAAATAAAGGGAATACAGAATGGTTTACAGTAGAAACAGGGGTTAAACAAGGCTGTATTATGTCACCACTACTTTTTGGAATAGCTATTGATTGGGTTATGAGAAACTATACCCACAATGAACAATTGGGTATAAAATGGACAAATGGAAAATTCCTGGGGGACCTGGATTTCGCAGATGATGTAGCATTCTTAAGTTCAACACCAAGACAATCCCAAGAAGCAATAAATAATTTGTGTCATCTCTCGGTTAAAATAGGTCTCCAAATAAATGCCTCTAAAACTAAAGCTATGAACTTTTCTAACGAGACCTTTGATATCATCTTGAACGGGGAAAAACTACAGAAAGTTGAAAGTTTCAATTATTTAGGCAGTAAAATGACTCAGGATGGTGACACAACAAGAGAAATCCATACTAGAGTTTCTTTGGCAGCTAGCGCCTTCAATAGATTATCTAACATTTGGAAATTACGATCATTGAATATACATACCAAGCTTCGTCTGTTTAATTCAAATGTTATCTCAGTGTTAACATACGGCTTTGAGAGTTGGAAAATAACAAAATCATTGGAGAACAAGCTGAATACATTCGAGAACAAATGTCTTAGAAAACTCATGAACATCAGTTGGAAAGAATTCAAGACTAATCGTCAAATAAGAGAAGACTCTAGGCAGAAATATGTCTCCGACTATATAAGGAAAAGACGATGGTCATATATCGGCCATGTCCTACGAATGCAAAACAACAGAATACCACTACAGGCGCTCACTTGGGTTCCTGAGGGTAAGCGGAAAAAAGGAAGACCAAAAGAAACACTCAGAAGAACAATAATAAGAGAAGGAAGAACGTTGGGCCTAAATAATGTGCAAGAGCTAAGAGGAGTGGCGTCACAACGAACAACCTGGAGAGCACTGGTTTCTGCCTTATGCGCCGTGTTTGGTGCTTAAAGAATTTATTATTATTATATTTGCTAAATACCATATCACAAACCTCTTTAAAGGCTCTCGCAAAAATAAACAAAACAAAAACATAAACATTTTAAACTCAGAATATTCGATTAAAATGTGTTCTTTCATTTAACCGATTGATTAATCGCTGAAGACCCCAACCCCTATACATATATATATAGTATATATTAAATATATATATATATATATATATATATATATATATATATATATATATATATATATATATATATATATTGTATATATATATATATATATTATTTATATGAAAATGAATGACAATGGCAATCAATATTTGCCAAAATTTTGGACTTTCAAGTTTTTTCCGAAATAAATCACAAATTTTTGACTGCCAAATGCCAAATATGCCGCGTCGTCTAGAAACTTTTATAACTCTTTATCTCCAGGTCTAATCCCTCCGCTGGTGGCTCATCACGTGCTCGGCAAGTCAGGTGAACTTATGATTATGTCAATGGTTTTGCTAGCAGTGACCACTACTGCCTCAGCTGAGGTCGTAGCCGTTACCTCTATAGTCATTTATGACATCTATGCTATATATCTGAAGGTCAGAATACGTTGTTTGACTGGAAATGTTCTTGTATTATTCATAATATTGTGAACAAACTGAATAACTGGTCGAAAATATATGTTTTTGGTTGCAAAAGTAATACGTTTGTTCTTCAAAAAAAACACACACACACACACACACACACACACACACACGCACCCACGCACCCACACGCACCCACCGCCATTCCCCCACACCCACTCATATATATATATATGTGGATTTGGTGTTGGTAGTATATGTTATATTAATAAATTAATTTTGATGTATAATATAAAATTTGGTCCTATCAATATGGATTTGGTTGTTATAGAGGGCTTTAGTGACACTATGAAAGACTATTGTAGAAAGTTGAGTAGGGCGACAAAGACAGGCGATAATAGTTGAAGATCATAGTACGGTAAATAATTCAACAATAGAATAGGTAAACAACAGCTGGGTCAGGAAGTTATGTAATATCCTAATCGCCTACGCTCCTTTAAGAGGAAGTTCTAATATATATATATTTTTCATTTAGTGCTCATCACTTCACTTCCACATCGGTTTTCCTTCTTTAATTTATTTTAAAGTTATTGACCTACACAATTTGTCTCCACTTTTGTGTCATGGTCTTCTTTTTTAAATGGAAATCATTCACTTGTTCTCGTTGACAAAAATGTATCAGTCCCATATCTTACCTATTTAGTATCTCACTCTTTGGCTTTTCTTCACTTGGCTGTTTTTGTTTTTCATTACCTGCAACCTCAAAACAGACTAAACAAGCATTTAAACAAATTAAATCCCATACATGAGCCTAAATGCCGCAACTGTACCCATCTTTCTTTTTCTTCGTACACTCTCAGACGTCGTCCGCTTGAAAGTTCTCACAGAAAGCAGTAGTCAGTTTGAGGCTTTTTGAATCCCCGTAAAACTTTTCCACGAAAGGAGCTGGCGTCGGCCATATGCGCGTTCTCTGTACCGCATATAAGGGGCAACTTTGAAGCAGATGTTCAGCAGTCATTTTATCAGTGCCACAGTTACACTGATCGGTTGTTCCTATCTTTAGCTTGTTGAATAGATGGTATCTCAATCTGTACTCATCCGTATGAAACAGTTCAGCACGTGCTGCTGACTTGCCCACGACTCTCCACAGAAAGATGAAAGCTATTGCCGGGCTCCCCAACAATCACAAACACTCTATACAGCATCACTCAACAGCTACAAAACACGTGCACATTCTTTAACTTGGCATTGACTGCTAAAGAGCGACCCTAGCTAATCAACAACAATTACAATAACCTGTTTCCAGATGTACAGGCTCAGTTCTTATTTGTCTTATTCTATGTCACCTGAGCTACAAGTTTGTCCTGGTTGCACACCCTACTTTCCTGTACTTACACTCGCTTCACACGGCGTTTCTACTCTATGTTGGTTTAGATTTCATTATTTTTCTTTACAGTTTTTGCTGGTAAAATTATATTGTCTTCTACATCTTAGTTCATTATTCTTAATTTTTGTTGTTGTTGTTGTTGACATAATTGTCTAAAAGTCTATAAGGCAAGGGTAGGCAGTCCCACAGCAGGCACTGCCGTAGTGAAGGGAAGTGTTGTAGACCTCACTACAAAGTCCAGCTGTATGAGCTGGAGTGACAAGTTCCTTTTCTACCTGCTTTGGCTCCCTTACTCAAGAGCCGTCTCAGGTACCCAGTTACAGCTAGGTAGACTGGAGTATGACGTTACCAGATTTCAATCCAGGAACCCATTGGTATCTTTGCCGATAAGAGACTCCTCCATAAGGAAATGAGAGAAACTTAAAACTGAACACGTGATACCAAATATGCATTATAAGTATTTAACTTTAACGCAAGTATCTAAATCTACTGTTTGATCTTGCAATCACTGCCTATTTTCTTCCCATATCGCGATATTGTTGCATAGCTTCAAACTAATAACTTGAAAAACCAAAAATAAACTGTTATTGTATCATTGGTAGCCTTACAGGCTGACGACTGATACAAACAGTTGTATCTTATGTGGAAGGGGGCGAGGAAGGATGGCCAACCCAAGAGATAAATGTGTGTGTATCAGTATGACTTTCTGTGCTGCATGCCACCAGGATACAAAGTGAGTTATGTTTTCTTGGCCATATTATCCTTGTTTGTGCTATACGGCGTAAACCACACATGTCATCATCATCATCATCGTTGTCGTCGACATCATCAATCATCATCTCCATCTACGTGTCACGTTATTCGATAATCTAGGGGAGATAATGTGGATATGAGGAAATGGGTGAAAGACGTGTGTGGATTATCAAACTTGATTATTCGTCTGCATTGGTGAAGGAAGAAATGGTTTGGTGTTAACTCACTCTTCAGGTAGCTTGGCCAGAAATCCTTCCTTCCATTTTTTTGCTTTTCCTGTTCTCTGCAGGACTTTGCCGAGCAATTTGTATAATATCCAAAGTTCGTACCATGATATTTCCTTCCAGTTTTGATTACTAACCTCCACTTCCTCGTGTGCCTTTAATCTTCTTTGATTCTTAGCCACTGACTGTCAAAGAAGTCAGTGGCCATCACGCATGGTGGCGTCTTGTAGGGCAGCAACATGCCGCGTCCATCTTGTTCGGTCAGCGGCCATCCTTTGTACAGTGCCACAGCTCTGGTTCATTCTTTGCATCTCAGCCTCCACAGTTCTCCACCAAGTTGTTTTTGGTCAGCATCTCTTTCGCTTTCCTTCAGGGGTGCACTCAATATTCCATAAATAATATGTACTTCAATCTTTTATGTCGCTAGAACAGTAAATATTTTTATTATCTGACTTTGACTTCGCCCAGTCACTTTCCCCTAACCTTCATTACTCGCTTCTTGTTTTTAAAGGTTTTCCCACATTCCAATACGAACTCCACTTTGGTATTACCGTATTTTATGGCATCGCTAGTAGCGTCAACATTGTGTCAAAGATGAGTGTACTGTCAATTTAGATGGAAGAAATCTGCCTTCTTTGGACATACAAGAAAGGAAAAGTTGGAATATATGAATATATTATAACAACTGGAAAGATTAAAGGTAAAAAAAATAGAGGATTGGACAGCTTTGCATTGTGGTAAGGAAATAAATCAACAACAAAAATGACAAACAGCAGTGGAGACAGGACGTGTAGGAGAGACGTGATCGCCTTGGTCAGTTGGAAGGGTACTTGAAGTTGAAGAACCAGCAATGTATTCGAATACATAAATTACAAAATTGAGTATAATGAACTCGCGTGTTCTTCTTCTTCTTCTTCTTCTTCTTCTTCTTCTTCTTCTTCTTCTTCTTCTTCTTCTTCTTCTTCTTCTTCTTCTTCTTCTTCTTCCGCGCTTGTAGTCAGCCATCTTATCAGGACTATGTCCAGTCTTTTCCAGGTCAGTGCGGTAGCCACATAACTTCTGCCTGAGTTTGGACGTCGCTGGCCGTCGTAGGCTGGGCAGTTCTGAAGAATGTTTTTAGAGGTCTGGATTCAGTGTTCATTTTATATTATGTCTATGACATCATCTAATAACACGTCTGGTTTGTTGCCTTATTTATTTGAGCTGTTTTTCTTTTTTTCAGGAGCCGCACAGAATGTAAGCGAGCAATCAAACCAGATTACAGATGTCACGTTCACGGGAGTTACAGGGTTTACAACGACTACTTAGGACATTTGAAAAACTGGACTGTTATATGGACTACTATGACTGTCATCCCTTTTACTCTTTTTCTGCACATGATTCAGGTTTGGTATTCCCTAGACTTAAACCTTTGCTCGTTTTATATTATTGCTACAACTGATATTGAACTCATTCAGTAACCACGTACAATTGTTGTGTGTTTGAGTTTTCATGCTATTGGTAACACTGGTTGCGAACTCACTGTGTAAAAACATATTCCTGTTGTGTATCTTTTTTTTGAGATTTCATGCTACTGTTAACACTAATAGTGTACTCCTTGTGTATGCACACTCATTTTTCTGTCTGTGAATTTTACTGTACGCATTAATTCTCATAGCTGATCACATTAAGTACCATCTTCACATTTAGGACTGCCCTTACAGACAATCTCCAAATAAAACAGATAGAACCAAAGGCGGATCTACTATGAAGCTAATGAAGCTTGAGCTTCAGGGCCCCATGTCCAGTTTTCTCTATAATACGTTTCTTTCCTATCCCCCGACACTTTTTAAAAATAAAAGAGCTTCCTCCAAGAGTTAAAGCTGCAGGGTTTCACAGAGATTAAAGCTGGATATAACCAGGGTTTCCAACATGTAGATATCCGATAACCACTGGATATACCAAATTAAACATGGGCAAATTCCCACGTGTGTCCAAGTAGGGACGAGAAGCAAACAGCAGAACATGTCCTAAGAAAATCGGCTTAACGGTGGAAGGACTGACATGACCTTTATCAACCCCTTTAATACGATAGAAATTAAGCATATTAATTGGGTGTTGAGAGCTGAGAAAACACAATGCTAGAGATCGAACTAACCAATATGATAGATCACCAACTTAAGTTGCTTTGTGACAACCGCAAAGAGAGTTACGGCCACAAGTCTACAGAACTTTCCACCACCGGTGCAAGCGACGACGTGGGCGTGTCAAATGCAAAGTAGGCATCCAACTTTACATATTTTGACGATTCTTTAACTTAATTTGCATCGTACTTAATCTTTTTTTTCCTGCCCGCCTGGATAGCTGCTTCTTTTTAGTGCGCCTATCCATCTCTTATTAATAGGGCAGTACCGAATAGTGGTTTTTACTAGGTGGCCGAATACGAATAGAGGCCTTTAACTATTCGGCCGAATACGAACACGAATAGAGAGTTAACTTTTTAAGCCCCAAAGAGCCACTATAATGGCTCAAGGTTTAGACCTATTTGGCCCAGGAGCCATTTAAGTGGCTTCGGATTTTTTGCTCCTGTCTAGAGCTCTGTTGCAATGTTAACAACCCAAAACGTAATTTCCAACAGGAAGTACTTTCATTTTAAATAACTCGTATTTATGCATATGAACATTAAAAAATATTTTTTTTTCCAAACAACGACAACAATAAAAAAGCACTGTGGTGGCCGTTTTTGTTTGGGCCAAACCCTGCTTTTTGCTTGGGACTTAAAAGAGTTAATGTTGCTCATATAAAGTTGTGTTCAACAGGTCTACTGACATTTTTATGAATTATAGAGCGTTACAAAAATAGGGCAAATATCTTGAAACTATTTAATTCTACTAACTAGCTATTAATCAGATTTGTTTTGTTAAATTGTTGCATAAAAAATGCACTGGATTTGAAAAAAAAGTCTTACATTCTCTGTCAAAAGGCAACATCTGTTATCTGAAAACGTGTTGACGGCAAGTGCTGTACAGAAATTTACTTTTCGTATTTGAAAACACTTCTCGTCGTTCTATCTTCAACTTGACAAAATGATGACAGATGCTTTCTGAGATTTTCCTCTTATCTGCGCACTGCAACGGCGCAGCCTCACACGAGTTGTGCGGAAAGCTGTCTAAGTCTTCGGTCTGCTTCTAAACTCATGGCGTTCGGACTGTGCCCGAAACTACTTGCATAACGCAGGACCCATGGCTTGGAACAAAAGAGAGCAAATATTTTTTTTCAGTATGTCGACTATATTGCAGTTATACCCTGTTCAACCTAGCGGTTATATTTGGGGTATATTGTGCGTTAGGTTCTTCGGTGCTAGCCGGTTGCTAGTCCTGAAAAGGACTGGTCCTAAAAAGGACCACTAGCTGACTGTCTGGATTCCTCTCGTCGTTTGTCTGTTCATGGTATCGTGGTGTGTTCAATAGTGTATTTCACATCCTGCTTTGCTAGTTTGGTGGCAGCCCTGTGAAGGGCTAGTCTTAAAAAGGACTTCTAGCTGGCTTGTGGGGTTTTGTGTGTCTTTAAACTCCTAGGTTCTGTTGTGTGTGTCGTCGTTTTCTCCTGGAACTGAAATAGTGCTTTTTCTATTATTGCTGGGAGTAACCTTTCTAGAATTTCAGCGATGACTATTTCGTTGGGTTGGTCGTTTTTCTTAGTTTCTTGTTTGTTTTTAAATGCAGTTTCCTCAATGGTAATTCTTTCTGTTTCTATTCTCTTGATGACTTCTTCGTTTTTCTCTTTCAGCTCTGTCAGCTTCTTAATATCTGCTTCTATTTACTGCTGGATTCTTTTCGTCTCCTCCATCATACTTCTAACGCTCTGTAAATCTATCACATTATCACTTGTTTGGTCCTCGGTAGTTTGCCTGCTTCTACTCTCGACCTGGAGTTTTAGTTTTATTTCCTTGACATCCACGGTCAGCTGATGCAGTTGTTTTCTATCTATTGTGTTATGTCTGTTCGAGTCATCTGAAGTTGCTCTGCGTCTTGCTTCCCTGAAGGAGATGTTTTTGCACACAGCTTCCTTCACTATGTTCTTCGTTTCCTGAAATACAGGGCAGCCTCGGTATCTTGCCCCGTGGTTTCCGAGACAGTTTTCACAGCTACGGTTTGTGTTTACGGCTTTGTAATTGTGATCCACCCTCGCCCTGGAACAATCGCAATGTGTGTGGCTCCCCGCAAAATACCGGAAAACTGTCTCTCTCCTGCATGTTTTCTTGGTGTGGGAAAACTGCTGGCAGTTGAAGCACTGCTAGACCAGAGGGATATATGCTTCTGTCCTCCATGATATTTCTTGGAACGTGTTACCGCTACTAGAGCGAACCAGTTTACAATCTGCAAAGAACCAAGCATCGACTGGAGCAGAAACCAATCGACAATCATACTGGCAGCTAAGTACACACTTAAAAGCTGCCAAGTGAACCTTCCCAAGAAGAAAATTCCCTTAACTAACCATAAAATCACCTGTGATGAGTTTTTTTTTTTTAAATTATTCTTTTAACACTGTTAAATATAATTGATTATTAACTTTGTTATCTGTATATATACACACATTTATAGCTGACTTAATCATTTGAGTTTACTGCTTCCTATGTCTCAGTCATTTTAAAATACACTTAAACAGAGCTATTAAATTAATATTTCACTGAATTAAATCAGCTGGGGGCTTGATAGAGCTAAAATACATAATAATTCTTCATAAAAGGTGTCGGGCAGATACATAGTTAACAATGGTTAAGTCCAATTCAGCATTGTTTTTGATTTCTAAAATATTTTATGAACACTCCCTCAAGATAGATGCATCATCCTCCTTCTATCTACAACTCTGCAAGGATTAATCTTGAGCGAAGGTGAATACCTTTGCAGACCCTCAGTAGATTCTCTAGGTTTTGGTCATTGTTGGAACATCACTGCAGAGCATCGGGAGTAAATCCCGTGACACTGTCTTTAACCTGTTGAGCAGATGAAATCCCAATCTGTTGCAGCCTGTGCGAAGTCTGAAAATGACCATTTGTTCACTTAAGCTCAGCTGGTAACGCATCAATTTTTGGTGGCCTGGATGGCCAAATGTGAAGTCAGTCCTATTGTATGGCTCGGAGACATGGAGAACAACAAAGACAACAACCAAAAAGCTACAGACTTTCATAAATGGGTGCTTGCGTAGAATAGAGGGATTAAAATGGTATGACAAGGTTACCAACGTGGAACTGATGACAAGAACTAGACAAGTGCCAGTGGAACAAGAGATGAGAAGAAGACGATGGCGATGGATAGGACACACACTGAGGAAACCTGCTGATAGCATTACAAGGCAGTCCTTGTTCTGGAACCCCCAGGGCAAGAGAGGCAGAGGAAGACCAAGAAGTACATGGAGAAGAGAGTTGGAAACAGAGGTGAAAATGATGAAGAGAACATGGAAAGAACTTGAGATGATGGCACGGGACAGGAGGACTTGGCATGTGTTTGTTGAAGGCCTATGCTCCTTTGGGGCATTTAATTTCCTACAACTTCTTCCTATTCTTTCACCGAATTCTCTCTTTTATTATCTCTGTATTTTCCTTTTTCCTGTATATTTTTCATCCATTCGTTTTGCGAATATTATTTTCATATAATTCGAAAACTTTACCTGTTTTCCTTTCTCTTAAACTGAGAATCGCGCTAGGACGATATTACGTAGATGTCAGGGCTGCAGGGCGTCAGAAGGCGTGATAAGTCGGTTCGCTGAACACAGGACGTAGCAAATCGTCTACATTCTCAACGAGCGCGCGAGCTTCTTCTCGGCATAGTCCCGGTGAGGTGTGATACTTTACATCTGCACCGGTCAGTATCCAGACATTTGTCTCGAAAATCCGAAACTGACACGGCGCCCACTTGGGCCATGGTCAGCTGTAGTGTGAAAACTGCCCTGAAATGGAGTCAGGCTGTCTGGGATTTGAAACTGACACGCGTACATCGTGGTCAGTAGGGGACAGTTACGACACGCGTTAAGCGGACGTAAATGTTGGGAGTAGGGGAGATAATTTCGCGTGGCGAAATAGTTTGGGCCCTTTGTCTGATTTTAAGATATTGGCCAAGTTTGAAACTTTAATTTCATTCTCGCTCATAGACTCCACAGTAGATAGGTCGCTCGAAAAACAGAATAGCTGTTAGCGAAGATCTCAGTTTGTTTCGGCAATTTGTCGAACTTCTAGACTTCCAGAAATATTTTCAGCATTTTTATTCTTAAGTTGTGCGACTACCTGTAATTCTGTGGTTGAGGTAATTAATATGATAGATATATAGATTTTGTGAGTGTTAAAGTGTTAAATCGCTTAATTCATTTTAATCTATTTCTTTAGCGCAGAAGAGAAATAAAGTGGTAGGCTATTATATTTTCTAGGGAAGCATTCAGTGGAAAGCAGACTAAAAATTAAAATTTCTAGCTTATAACGGCAATTGTAGCTATTTATGAATTTAATTTAACTGCTAATACTCAGTCGAGTGTATTTTTCTAAACTAACGTATAAACTCTAGAATCGAGCCTCATGAATGGTGACGGAATACGCACGTGTTCTTAATTTATGAGGATTGCTGATTTTTAAATATAACTTACGTCACGGGAAGTTTAAATGATAAGCAAAGCTCTCTGCTTGCAAGTTTAAATGTAAGTTATAACCAGTACAGATTCTGTTTATTATATTATATGTGTTATTTTTCCTCCACACAGTGAAAGTTTTGGGGTGACCCTAACTTTACCAGCACCTAGTAGTAGTTTCCATACTTGTGAAGAAATAGACAGTCCTTATTTTGAACCACGTGGGTTTTCTCAAGTAACACTGATCTGACGGTGCAAGTTAGACAGAAATACTAATATCCCTATAACGGGTTTTCAAAGACTGTAATGATAAATACTGGACCTTGGAGCCAGCACTTAATTTCTTCTAGAAACTCTATATAATTTGCTGCCTGGTGGCGTGAATATTAACAATCATTTCCCGACTAGATTATATCTTGTGGACAAATCTGTGGTGTGACTAAAGTGAATCCTATACTGAGGGAAGGCACCGACCTGACATTCATCATTTTTTTAGAAAACCTACGCTATTGACACTGTGCTCTGCTAACTCCCGCGCCTGGAATAATTGTTAGGTGACTTAATCAGACATTTGAACAAATTTGCATACCCAAGTAGTCGTTCCCGGAGACTCCAAGTTAAACACGTCTTTTGGAACTGGGGACTTCTTGGCAGAAGACTGCATTTTTTTTGAGTCTGTGTGAAAATCTAAAATCAATGTGTTCCAAGAGGCAGCAAGCAAAGTCGTGAGTACTAGTGTGAGAAGCCATGGCGGAATGAATGAGTGTACGCTGGTTTGAGTGATATTTTTCACTATTATATCTTTGACACCCTGTTGCTGTCCTATTTGTTTTTTTTCAATCTGCATAATTTGTTGCTAAGGCTAGAGTTCTTGTGTTTTTGTCTTAGGTTAAATCAGATTTTTTTCAAACTCTGTGCATATAATTACGAGATAAAACAAAGACAACTCTTAGACTCAAACCCTATGTATCTGTGACTCGGGCGCCAAAATCTGTTCTCTTAACGGGGCCGGGCTAAACCTAGAGTTAACACTATAACGGGGCTATCATCCTTGCAACATTTCCTTGATTTTTTTTATGACTATGTGTATATGTATTTTCCTTGATGTACTTTCTTTGATGTTGTGAGCCGATTTTTTCCTGATATTAAAATCGCTCTTGAACTAAATAATCGTGTTTGGTCAGCTCGTTCTAGATAATATATATATCATTGTTATAGTTTTCCCACGTCTGTGTGTTTACCTGTCGTCACGTGTATGTGCGTGCCTGTGAGTGATAGAAATATACGTAATATGTATATTGGTGTAGTCTGTCTGACGCTGTAACAACTGTTGTAGAAGATAGGTGAGAGAGAAGAATTCTTTTCGCTTTCAGAGACAGCCACTATATCAAAATCTATCATCTCACGTGTGTGGAAATTCTATTACCTTTCACTAACTCTCACTGAGTCTATCACCTATTCAAACCTATTCAGAAGGGACCAAACCTAGTCTTAATTCTCCTATCGGAAATCTACGACAAATGAGGGCTCGTTTCCGGTCTTTGAACTTAGAATAGGAAGACGAGTACGACAAACGTGGACTCGTCTATCTGGATTTTGTATTTAAGATTCGTATTATGATATAGAGTAAGAGTGTGATGTCTTGTGAGTTGTTATATCTTTAAATAATTACCCCCTAGACTAGCGATCTGTTTACGGGCGTGCTGACCACACAAACTAATAAGTTTTTTTTTCCACAGCATCTTTGAATAATATACGTTTTGGTTATAGGTTGATTTTGTCGGGATATATGTTAACTGCTGATTGTAATACTAAATGCTGGTAAAGTGGTGAGTGTATAACATTCACTGGGTACTGAGGCAGAACGGCGTTTGAACTAAGTTAAGGAGTGTGTTTCGGACTTTTTTGTCCAGATTAATTCCCTCCCTTACCCGATCTGACTTCAGGGGCGAACTTATAGTGGATTTTTAAAAATTAAGGGATTATTTTTCTCTTTAATTTTTGCAATATTCTTTTGCTTTTCCACTGTAGCAACTTATTTTTCAGTTGTAATCTTAACTACCATTTATTTGGCGTAGTCGTGTTTTGCATTGAGTGCTTTATTGCCGATAATAGCAGCGATAGTTAGATTTTATTTTGGAGGAGGTATCCCAGGGTTAAATATATCATCTTTTGATTTTTGGTAATTTTTTTCTTCTCGTAAGTGGTAGGAACCAGTGTATCTTTTTTTCCTATTTTCTTTCTCCAATAGTCTCAGTCACTGACCTAATATGGCCGAGAGAGCAAAGCTTAGACAGCTTCTCAGGGACGAAGCGAGACAAGAAGGTTTGGACGGAGACGAAGCGAAAGCTTTTGTCAGGGACGAACTTGAGAGATATGATGCGGAGAGGAAAGAAGAAGCAGACCGTCTATTACAGCAGAAGAAGATGGATGAGGAAATGGAAATTCGCAGGATGCAGCATGAGGAAAGAGAGAAGGAGAGACAGCGTGAGGAGAAAGAGAAGGAGAGACAGCACGAGGAAAGAGAGAAGGAGAGACAACATGAGTTGGCTCTTAAAGCTCTAGAGTTCCAAAGTCGTGGGGCTGCCTCTACCTCCAGCAATGGAGAGTCTTCTCCTCATTCTTCCTTAACTGACCCTGCTAACACTCAATCTTTTCAACTAAATGCTATGTCTTTCACTCTTGAATCTTTTCCTTGTCCAAATGAGAAGATTGACACTTGGCTAGAAAAATTTGAGAAAATTGCAACTCTGTACGGTTTAGAGAGGTCGCGTTGGAACATGAAACTTTCCCAGGCCCTAAAAGGTTCTGCTTATGATGTTTATTCTAAGCTGGAAAGTAGCCAACAAGACGACTACGATGTGTTGAAGAAAGCGTTACTGGAGCGCTTTGAAATGAACGCTCGCAAGTTTTTGCAACTGTTTCGCAACAGCCGGAAAGAGAATTCTGAAACTTTTCACCAGTTCTCATCTCGTCTTAAGGGATATCTAACAAAGTGTCTTGAGCTTTCGCAGCTCCCCTCTACCTATGAAGGTCTTGAGGAACTTGTTCTAACTGAACAAATAAAGAACACTTTGTCTGCTGATACCCGGAGATTTCTCGCTGAGCAGGGGGCAGAAAAACTTGAAGACATTTTGGAAAAGTCTGAGCGTTATCAAAATGCGCTGGCTGAACTACCGGCCACAAAGCGGAAACCGACAGAGGAGCATTTTCGAAAAAATAATCTAGATCAACCTTCTCATGCTGCGAATCAGTTTAACCACAGAGAAACTGGACCTCAAAACCCCCCTCCTGAAAAATCCAAGTACTACAAGAACAAGTACCCCAACCACCCCAAACAGTCTGATCAACCCGACCGCCCTACATGGCAGCGTAGCCAGAAAGGACAAGGTGGCAAAGGGAGAACCCCTGAGCACGGGACATATGATCAGACCGAGCACACCGAGCCTAAACGCATCGGATGCTTATTGACAGTCTCGCAATGCGGAATTATTGACAGTGATTCCCAACCTGTTGGGGATACACCCTCAACGCGAGGTTCTGTTATTTTGAACGGTTCTCAAACTTCTTGCTTATTTGACACGGGGCTTTCTTACGATTGCATTGTTGCCAGAAAGCTGGTTAAACCCGGTCAAGAGACAGGAGAGACCGTCAAACTTTGTGGAGTTCGTAAGAGTGATGCACCTACAGCGCTTCCCATCGCATTGGTGGAGATACACTCTGACTTTGTCAGAGGTGTGATCAAAGCAGCTGTTATGGATGATCCCATCTACCCAGTCATACTTGGCGGGAGATACGTGTGTATTGGGAAACCGGAAGAGCCGATTGTGGCAGCAGTAACTACAAGAGGGCAAACCAAGAAGGAACGGGAGCCTGCGCCTAATTTGTTACCTATGGAACTTAAAGAAGCGCAACAAAAGGATCCTACTTTGGCACCCTGCTTTAGGAAACTGCCCATGGCGAAGGAACCCAAACAGCACGGGGACATTTTTTTCTAAGGATGGCGTACTTTATCGGAGAACGGGCAAGCCTGACCAAGGTTACAACCAGCTCCTAGTACCGAAACAGTACAGAAGCCAAATCCTAGAAATGGGGCACTCTCTTCCCTTTAGCGGACATATGGGACAGAACGCCACAAACCAACGTATAACCACTCATTATTGGTGGCCAGGAGTAAATACTGATATTATCAGATATGTCAAATCCTGTGCCCAGTGCCAACGTGTGCCACCCAAGCAACGGGCACCCCCAGTTTCTTTGGGTGAAATGCCAATAATGGGAACACCATTCGAACGGGTTGTGATCGACATTTTAGGGCCTTTCGAAAGGACTAAAAGAAGGAACAGGTTCATCCTGACCTTAGTCGATACATGCACTTTATGGGCGGAAGCTATCCCGCTAACATGCGCAGATGCCAAGCATGTCGCAGAAGCCCTCGTGCAGATTTTCACTCGGTTGGGATTCCCTCAGCAAGTGTTGACGGATAATGGATCTCCATACCGAAACCTGTTGATGGATGAGATCGTTAAGATCTTGAGGACCCAACACATCCACACTAAGCCATATACTCCGGCGGGAAATGGGCTCGTGGAACGTGCTAATGGAAACCTCACCATGATGCTAAGTAAGCTGGCACAAGTGAAACCTGAAGATTGGGATCTCTGTATTCCTGCAGCATTATTTGGCTACAGAGAATCTCCTCATACTTCCACAGGATTTCCGCCAGCTACACTCTTATTTGGCAGACCCATTAAGGGCCCGCTTGAAGCCTTACTTCAGTCTCTGACAGACGAGAAGGCGGATGAGACAGTCGTCTCAGCAAGTAAATATGTGTCGGTTTTAAAGGAAAGGTTGAAACTAGGGTGGGACCTAGCAACGACTAACTTTAAGCGAGCTCGCACAAAGCACGCTAACCGATACAGGAAAGTCGCGGAAGAGAGAGAACTGGAAGCAGGAGAGAAAGTTTTGGTGTTACTCCCTACCGAGAACAACCAACTGAAGATCGGATGGCAAGGGCCGTTTACCGTCCTGAAAAAGATTTCTAAGGCTAACTACCAGATCTCTATTGAAGGAAAGGAGAAGGTTTTCCATTTAAATCTCTTAAAGAGATACTTGGAAAAACCAGTGCCAACCTCCGACCATCTCCTGACGATCGCCAAAACTGACGAAGATGATGATAGTGGCAGGGATATTCCACCGCTATCACAGGAAATCTTTCAAAAATGTCAGAAGCGGCGACGCTCTTTCAAGCGCGCATATGAGACATTCCAGGGGAAGGAAACTTTGAGGAGTGGACTTGAGTAGGAATTGGACAGAGATGGAGGGGGAAGATGAGAGGGAAGAGGACAGACACCCCGAAGCTACGGTTATAGGAAATTAAACTCCATAACGTAGACATGGAGTGCTTCCATATCTTAAAGGGGGGAGGCTCTGTCACGTAGGGTTTATATTCATTTAATTTCCTACAACTTCTTCCTATTCTTTCACATAAATTCTCTCTTTTATTATCTCTGTATTTTCCTTTTTCCTGTATATTTTTCATCCATTCGTTTTGCGAATATTATTTACATATAATTCGCAAACTTTACCTGTTTTCCTTTCTCTTAAACTGAGAATCGCGCTAGGACGATATTACGTAGATGTCAGGGCTGCAGGGCGTCAGAAGGCGTGATAAGTCGGTTCGCTGAACACAGGACGTAGCAAATCGTCTACATTCTCAACGAGCGCGCGAGCTTCTTCTCGGCATTAGTCCCGGTGAGGTGTGATACTTTACATCTGCACCGGTCAGTATCCAGACATTTGTCTCGAAAATCCCAAACTGACACGGCGCCCACTTGGGCCATGGTCAGCTGTAGTGTGAAAACTGCCCTGAAATGGAGTCAGGCTGTCTGGGATTTGAAACTGACACGCGTACATCGTGGTCAGTAGGTGACAGTTACGACACGCGTTAAGCGGACGTAAATGTTGGGAGTAGGGGAGATAATTTCGCGTGGCGAAATAGTTTGGGCCCTTTGTCTGATTTTAAGATATTGGCCAAGTTTGAAACTTTAATTTCATTCTCGCTCATAGACTCCACAGTAGATAGGTCGCTCGAAAAACAGAATAGCTGTTAGCGAAGATCTCAGTTTGTTTCGGCAATTTGTCGAACTTCTAGACTTCCAGAAATATTTTCAGCATTTTTATTCTTAAGTTGTGCGACTACCTGTAATTCTGTGGTTGAGGTAATTAATATGATAGATATATATAGATTTTGTGAGTGTTAAAGTGTTAAATCGCTTAATTCATTTTAATCTATTTCTTTAGCGCAGAAGAGAAATAAAGTGGTAGGCTATTATATTTTCTAGGGAAGCATTCAGTGGAAAGCAGACTAAAAATTAAAATTTCTAGCTTATAACGGCAATTGTAGCTATTTATAAATTTAATTTAACTGCTAATACTCAGTCGAGTGTATTTTTCTAAACTAACGTATAAACTCTAGAATCCAGCCTCATGAATGGTGACGGAATACGCACGTGGTCTTAATTTATGAGGATTGCTGATTTTTAAATATAACTTACGTCACGGGAAGTTTAAATGATAAGCAAAGCTCTCTGCTTGCAAGTTTAAATGTAAGTTTAACCAGTTCAGATTCTGTGTATTATATTATATGTGTTATTTTTCCTCCACACAGTGAAAGTTTTGGGGTGACCCTAACTTTACCAGCACCTAGTAGTAGTTTCCATACTTGTGAAGAAATAGACAGTCCTTATTTTGAACCACGTGGGTTTTCTCAAGTAACACTGATCTGACGGTGCAAGTTAGACAGAAATACTAATATCCCTATAACGGGTTTTCAAAGACTGTAATGATAAATACTGGACCTTGGAGCCAGCACTTAATTTCTTCTAGAAACTCTATATAATTTGCTGCCTGGTGGCGTGAATATTAACAATCATTTCCCGACTAGATTATATCTTGTGGACAAATCTGTGGTGTGACTAAAGTGAATCCTATACTGAGGGAAGGCACCGACCTGACATTCATCATTTTTTTTGAAACCTACGCTATTGACACTGTGCTCTGTTAACTCCCGCGCCTGGAATAATTGTTAGGTGACTTAATCAGACATTTGAACAAATTTGCATACCCAAGTAGTCGTTCCCGGAGACTCCAAGTTAAACAGGTCTTTTGGAACTGGGGACTTCTTGGCAGTAGACTGCATTTTTTGAGTCTGTGTGAAAATCTAAAATCAATGTGTTTCCAAGAGGCAGCAAGCAAAGTCGTGAGTACTAGTGTGAGAAGCCATGGCGGAATGAATGAGTGTACGCTGGTTTGAGTGATATTTTTCACTATTATATCTTTGACACCCTGTTGCTGTCCTATTTGTTTTTTTCAATCTGCATAATTTGTTGCTAAGGCTAGAGTTCTTGTGTTTTTGTCTTAGGTTAAATCAGATTTTTTTCAAACTCTGTGCATATAATTACGAGATAAAACAAAGACAACTCTTAGACTCAAACCCTATGTATCTGTGACTCGGGCGCCAAAATCTGTTCTCTTAACGGGGCCGGGCTAAACCTAGAGTTAACACTATAACGGGGCTATCATCCTTGCAACATTCCTTGATTTTTTATGACTATGTGTATATGTATTTTCCTTGATGTACTTTCTTTGATGTTGTGAGCCGATTTTTTCCTGATATTAAAATCGCTCTTGAACTAAACAATCGTGTTTGGTCAGCTCGTTCTAGATAATATATATATCATTGTTATAGTTTTCCCACGTCTGTGTGTTTACCTGTCGTCACGTGTATGTGCGTGCCTGTGAGTGATAGAAATATACGTAATATGTATATTGGTGTAGTCTGTCTGACGCTGTAACAACTGTTGTAGAAGATAGGTGAGAGAGAGAAGAATTCTTTTCGCTTTCAGAGACAGCCACTATATCAAATCTATCATCTCACGTGTGTGGAAATTCTATTACCTTTTCACTAACTCTCACTGAGTCTATCACCTATTCAAACCTATTCAGAAGGGACCAAACCTAGTCTTAATTCTCCTATCGGAAATCTACGACAGCAGGCCATTGCTTAAGCTCAGAAAAATTCCTCCACTTCCATCTTCTGTTGTATTTGTTGCTGACCCATCTGTTATGCATGGATCCAGGTGTTGCTTTGGTAATATTTCTCTATGTATTTTGTAGTTAGGGCTAATTCTGTTTCAGTCTGGATCTTCTTTCTCTCAGTACCTCACATGTTTTCTATTATTTCAGGAAAGCGTTGTTGTTTCCAAATTGGTAACTTGCGTGCAGTGTGCTACCTGGCTGAAAACCTGCTGGCGTCATGGTATAGTCCACCCAGCTGTAAATGGGTAATTAGCTATGCTCTTGAGTTAGGGAAAGCAAAGGCAGCGAGGAAATTAACTAGCCACACAACCTCATAAAGCTGAACCTGGAATAGTGAAGTCTCTAACACTTACTTACTCCCCTACGGCAGTATTTGCTACGAGGCTACCTTTGCCCTTTTAGCTGATCGTGTGTACTGTCACGGTTCACTCACAAATCTGGGTGCTGGTGCCGTGTGGATGGTTACTGGTTTGAATCAGAGGGGTGTCTAACACCTATGTTACTTTTATGTTGTTTTGTGTTTTCTTCCTTTCTTTCTAACGAGTGCCCTCCATGGGCCTACGTTTGTTAATTATTTAAAATACTATGTGATTGCAGGTTAACTTAAACTGGGCCTACCTTTTTATGGGAATACTAGTTGGATCTGCAGTCGTACCAATCGCGCTGACCATGTTCTGGGAAAGGCTAACAAGCCTGGGGATGATAACAGGCACCATCGGAGGTACATTCTTCGCTCTGCCGATATGGCTGGGTGTTGCCTCTACATACCAAGGCGGGCTCAGTGAGTGGTGGACAAATACTGGTAAAAAGCGTGTGTACATGTGTCTTTCTTAACTTCATTTTTACGTGATTATCTTGTTCTTGTTTTCTTGGTATGTCTGAAACGCATGCAACGCAACACCGATAGAGGCAATCATTAAAATATCAAAATCCATGTGAGGGTAGATAATTACATCTCTTAATATATGGAACTCAGTATAAATATTCTCCTTTTGATAACTAAAACACGCTCAGACGTCAACTTGCAATGATTATTTTTAGGACATCATATTACCATTATATTTTGACTCTAAGAAAATATTCATCTTCGTTGCTTCTAAGGGAATTATGTCAGCAGAAAATCATTAATATTTGAACGAAGTTACATATAATCAAAGCGCTTCAGTGGTTTAGCGGTTAGAATAGTTTGCCATTAAACATGCGTTCGATTCCATGCAGAAGTATAATTGTAAAACAGAATAGTTCTGTCATCTTTTCTGTTTTTATAAATGTGGTTTTTCGTTAATTATTGTTTTCAAGTGTCTATGTGTCGTGACTGGCTTACTTGCTCGGTGGAAGGTGGAAGGTGAAAAGGAAGAGAGAGAAATTGCAGGCTAGAATTCTTTGGAGTGAAATTCGTGACCGGTTACTTGTTAGCCAGAACATATCTGATGAAGTGTTTATTTAGAAATAAACAACAGTTCTGGTAAACTACAATAACAAATGTACTGCTATAGGCAGAAACAGAAACTGAGCCATTCACTGATGAGCACTTACAGCTAGTATACAATAAAGAGAAAAAAAATATTAAGAAGTATTCGATCTGTAAATCAAGTCCAACACAAAAATAAGAATCTGATGTCAAGTCAGTTCTATTGTATGGCTCTGAAACATGGAGAACAACAAAAAGAACAACCAAGAGGTAACAGCCTTCAACAAATGGGTGCTTGCTTAGACTAGAAGGGTTGACATAGCACGACAAGGTGACTATTGGGGAACCAATGACATGGGGAACCAGATCAGTGCTAGTGGAACATGTGATTAGACACTGACGATATACAGGACACATACAGAGGAAACCTCTTGATATAAATATAAAACAGTCGTTGTTGGAGAATTCCCAGGTTTAGAGAGGTGGAGGGAGACAGAAAAAACACATGAAAAAAATAAATGGAGACTTAAATGAAAGGGATGAGGAAAAGACATAGAAAAAGCACTGACTCGGGACAGAAGAACTTGGCATGCATTTGTTGAAGGCCCATCCACACCTCACATAAAGAAGCAAAAGAGCACAGATGATAAGGATTATAGTTGTAATTTCTGCACTACTTTCTCCAATCAGTTTCACTAAACGGTAACAATTTTATTTAACCCCTTTGGAAACAGCCTTATACCCTCTGAAGACTGTATTTGATGCCTTTCCCTCAAAAGTTCTAACCATCGTCACTTTTACTGACCTAATGTCTACCATTCAAATTCTGGGAGGCAGTGGACACTGTTGAATTGAATTAACCAAACTAATCCTAGATGTTGATCGGCTTATCACTTCCTATGGCATCATAATAGTTATGCAGTGGATCCCTGGACATCCATACACACCTGGTAAGGACAGAGCAGATACATTATCAAAGAAAGAAACAAGACAAGAACAACTCACTCATAGCAACAATTCTCTTAAAGCAACAACTCTCTAAACAGCCAAACACCTGACACGAACAAAACCAAAAAAAAAAGCATTGCTCAACAGATGGGCCGCGGGAAACACCGGGAGAGAGGTTTACAGACATGTTGCAGGTGGTCATCCTACTAAGAACATCAGCTATACTACACAGACGGATAAGAGCACAATTTTGCGGCTCCGAACACTACATGTAGCACTCAACAACCACGTGAACAGAATCTAACCAGAACACACCCCAGAGTGCCACCTACCTCTATGAACATGCATGGAGGCATATCCTTATATGACCGCCAGCTATCCTTAATGCCATAGTATGTAGATTTGGATTGAACCTCTGTCTGTGATGGTAATTACACCTTCATTGAATTTTGAAATTATCCATACACTTTCATGGATCCCCCTGTGGTGAAACATGTTGAGAAACCAGTATTGCACACTAAGCTTGGAGGAGTCACTTGAGCCCCATACATAACTCTGGCTTTTACCTGGTTGCTAGCATGCAGAAGGATCTCACTATGGGCCCCATGATAGGCATAGGGAGCTGAAAAGTGGCTCTGTGTGGGACTTAACGATTCCTTGGGAGATCCCAGAACCAGAACACAGTATTTTAGCTCTGCGTATTTGGAGAGCCACCTTAGATGGCGGCTAGTGCACAGCATGCCACATGCTTCTTCCTCCTAGCTTGGAACCAGATGTGATGATCTTTAAATGCAAATCAAGTTGGAGAAACAACTGGAGCTCATGACTTCAACTTACCACGTTTCAGAATGACAGAAAAGCCACAGGAAAAACCTAGATGTACAGTGTAGATAATACCAAGGAGTCTTCAACTTGGTATTGGCTGCAGAAGAGCAAGAAGCTCAGCAGCAACAACGACAGCAGCCCCTATGAAACTGTTGATCATCATCTCTTCGAATGCCCAGCACTCGATGGTGTTAGGAAAATATTCCTTTTTCCAAGTGACACCTTATATGAAGCTAAAGAACAACTTTTGAACACATGCAAATACCACTACTTAGCTTTGGGCGGCAGGGCGAGAACACAACGCCGTTAAATCATCAACAACAACAACCCCTTTAGGCCAAGAACTTTAAAAATGGAATACTAAATTTTACACTTCATGGCTTTTTAACAGAACGCCCAATTTATAATGTACATTTAAAAAAAAATCTTCATATATAACCCACATGAATACATAAAAACACTAACATGCAGTAAAATATGATGGGTCATTTATGTGAGTCTGGACAGTAAAGGGTTAATGAAAATGTACGGACAATTCATTCATTTAACATTGTTCAGATACATGTGGAGCACACCTTCAATAAATACACGCCACGATCTCCTAGCCTGTGCTATCCGTTCAGTGTCTTCCCATGCCTTCTTTATTCCCTTCACGTCTATATCGCATTCCCTACTTCATGTGTTTTTGTGGCCTACTGTCACGAAATGGCTTAATTAATAGTCTGTCTGAGTACAGAGACAAGACACCAGTTTTGAGGAAAGTCTAAGAAGATAGATTAAGATGAGAATTAAAGTGACTGTGGAGGATGAGACTTATAGCTTCAAGGGTGAGAACCTAGACTGACTCTCCTTCGCCACTTGTGACTTGTTTTTATAGCTACTGTCTCACCACCTCATGCTCCGATGGAGATAAGGTTACACTAATTTATATCCACAGACACAACTGTACAGTTAAAGAATACAGGTACAGTATAGTAAAAGACAAATTGATCCAGTGCAAATTTTATAGTTTATTAAACAAACCAATCTTTACCACAGCAAAAAAAAAAAAACAAAAAAAAAAAAAAACAGCAATAACGTGCGAGGTCGTACAACGTGACAAAAAATAACAACTCATTGAAAGACACAATTATCAAATAACCATGCTCTCTTCCCCAATGTGGTGTGTTTTGATGTTAAGAAGAATGGTGTGCGTATAGTTGTACTTGAGTGAGGTCAACTGTGAAGGTCTCTGAGGTAAACAATGAACAACTGTATTACAGAGTACCTTCCTTGTTACCACATTTACGATCTCACTCTAAGTTATATTCTTTTTTGACTAGCGTGACTGAAAGCTACATAAAGTGTCTAGGGTATTGTAAGAGTGTTGTTAAAGAATCTCAATACAAAAACATATACAAACATATACTGATTACTATGATAAACTCAACTAACTCCAGCTGTTAAATTTTATATTTAAAATATCTTTTGTTAAACTTTATTGGTCCTGAGCCTAAAGTTGTTTTGGTCAGGACTATAGTTCAATGAGAATCAATTTAGATGGATAGGTATATTTACAAATATATATAAAGATATTTACATACAACAGACAATATGTCCATAGTACATTGTTACAAATTTTCAAGTTGATGTTAATTACTCTATTTAACTACAGGTACTGGGAGGCAGGGTGGGGATTGTCATCATTCCACTGTCTTTTTGTTTCACTAGGATTGTTCATTTATTCTTTGGAGGAACGTTCTGTCTAGACAGGAGATTTTTCTTTAAGCGTGATAAGTTGTCCCAGGCCAGATATTTCACTTATCTGGGTCCTGGAATCACAGCAGTTGTAGTTGGTTTGGCCAAACACTTCAGTCTCCTCTGGACCTGAACTTCTTTAATACAAGCAGGTGCCAGAGACTCTTTGAAATCGTGCAGACTTCTTCAATGAGCGAGTACTGGCACCAGACAAGTGCCAGCAGGAACCCCTGTCAATGCAAGTTATGGTTCTGTCTTAATATCAAGCTAATTCCTCCTAATGTACATGAAATCATACATACAAAAGAACACGGTCAGCTCTCTCTGACAACCCTGCTTCTCCCCTTTAGTTTGATGGAACAAATGGTACTAGTTTTCTTTTTCTCTTCCCTAATGGATGCTACGCCTCTGTCATTCCTGCAGTAATCTTGTCCATGCAGTAAAATAGGTGTAATGTTCCTGTATGACCATCATATATATAGTCCTGTAGTTTTAAACTTCTTAGATAGTCCCTTATATGATGGATCAACATCTAGGCCATGCCTAAGTCTGCCATGGAACTATTTAATTACAATCTTTTACCATGGCCTTTTCTTACACCCAAACCTTTGTTTAATGAAAAGTCAATAAAATCAATCTTACCACATATCAAGGAAATATAAACAAGTAACGATGAATTAGGCAATCGAATATGGCACACTTTTATCACTGCCTCTGTTCAGACTGCTTTCAGATGGTAGTTTTATTAATAAAAAAGCACAAGTCTGCTCATCGCTTCTTGCTCCTCTGAATATTTTGGAAAAATGGCAGCGAGTAACCTACTATTTCGATAAAGCAAAAGGCTTTTGCCAATGAGACCAAGCATCTCTTTTTTTTGAATGAATTCTTAAAAAAAGTATCTCAAACCACTATGCGTTACTACTACCAACTAGATTTGTATATTAGGTCAGCCAATAATATTACGGCTTCCTTCAAATTTCATCCAATCCCCTTCATCGTACTATCTTAGCCTTTCTGTCACCTACTTTTTTCCCCCCCAAAATATGCTATCCAATCTAAGCAGACATGACTTGACCTGACAGTATCTCCGATTCTCTATGTATTATCCCCAATAATGGAGTATCTAATGGACTATTTAGGTAATTAACAACACATTCTTAGTCAGCAAGTTTTCAGGTACACGAATATATGATTTTTATGGGGCTAAGTGGCTTGGTTCAAAATTCTATAATTTTTTCTATGTTAACTGTTTATTTTTAAACTACCTCCTGTTCAATTCTTTTTCCATGTACTTTCAAGCTAATTACGAGAGTCTCTCGTAGTACGTGAGAATTTACGTCATTCGCAATAAGAGCTAAGCGTGTTTTCATAACCGTAGTGTCCATATTTTCTAACGTTACATCGCATTTTGAAAATCGCCTATGGCAACGCTAGCAAGTTGGTTTTATTTTTAGAAACAATGTGAGACGTGATTTGCGTTGGTTATCTATCCGTCCCCCTCCCTTCTACAATGTATTCTAGGCAAATCCTTCATTGAACTTGGAAAAGTGGTACGTTTGTCTCAAGGACGAATTTGAAAAATAGGGTACCCTTTTTGGTTCGGCCAATGCGTTATCAATTAATACGCTGAAGGCGTAGGCGACGACTATAATTCTCGCCGAAAACTTGTAGTACTATCCTATCTTTGACTTTATGCACTATACTGTTATATTCTAATTTAGATATTGTATTTAGAAGTTCACCACATATCGTCCCACTTAAAACAGACTATCATATGTCAGTTCCTACTTCTAAATACACATAGATAAATTTACTACCTATGCCTGGTGACTACTCTGTTGTTCGTCGTACGGATGTCTGCTTAAAAAATCTGCACCTACATTGGTTTTGCGTGGAATATATTCTATGGTAAACTGGTATGGCTGTAGGAGCAACGACCAACGTAATAATCTAGCATTTTCATGCCTTGCTTGTGACAGACACACGAGTGGTTTATGATCTGTTTGGATCTTAAATGATTTACCATAGAGATAAATCTGGAACTTTGTATAGCCCATATGACAGCTAAACATTCTTTTTCACTTGTTGAATATTTTTGTTCTGCTGAGTTCAACTTACGGCTAGCATAAGCTACTGGGGTTAATTCCCGTCAAGTGAAGTTGACCTTTGTAATAGAGCTGCACCCAAACCTATATTACTAGCATCCATTCTCACAATGAATTCTTGACTCAAGTTAGGTAATTTCAAAATAGGTCTGCTTGTGAGCTTTTCCTTCAACTCTTGGTAGACTAATTCACACTGCGCTGACCAAGTAATTCTATCAGGATTTTCTTTGCGCGTTAAATCAGTCAATGGAGCACATATGGAGTTAAAGTTTTTAATATACTTTTGGTAGAAACCACATAATGAGACAAAAGATCGCACATCTTTCTTTGTCTGTGGTCTTGGTGCTCTTTTCAACTTCTCCAGGTTTTTGGGGTCAGGGGTAATTTTTCCCTGATGTACTGTGTGTCCCAAGAATTCCAGCTCTTTACATCCAACACAGCATTTCGTCGGTCTAGCTGTCAAATTTGTCTCTCTAAGTCGATTAAACAACATATCCAGAGAGTTAATGTGTTCCTCAAATGTTTCAGTCGCTATGAGAATATCATCCATGAAGTTGGTGATGCATGGATTTTTCAGGGGATCCAGTAATTTTCTCATCATCCTCGAAAACACACTCGGTGCATTTTTCAGCCCGAATGGTAACATGTTAAATTCATAATGTCCTTCCGAGGTGCTAAAGGCTAAATAAGGTCTAACCTCCGGCTTTACTGGAATCTGATAGTAGCCTTTGCTCAGATCCACTTTAGAGAAATATTTAGCTTTATTCAGCCTGGCAAACAGCTGATTTGTATCAGGTAATGGATCCACCTGACCTTCTGTGACAGCATTCAGTTTCCTGTAATCTATACACAGTCTGTGTTCTCCAGAGGGTTTTCTGCACAGAACCACACTGGAGCTGTAAGGAGATTTACTGTGCGAGATAATCCCTTCTCTCAACAGATAATCTATCTCCTCCTTCAAAGCTTTTTCTTTAGCGAACGGAATCGAATAGGCTCTCATACAGATTGGTGTTGGGTCTATGAGTTTCATACCATACTCTAATAAATTTGTATGCCCCGGTCGGTCCGTTAACACATCTGTATGATCATTCAGAACCTGTTGAACTCTCTCCCTCTGATGTTTCGTTAAGTGTGTACTGATTTTTACCTGTGCAGCGGACTCACAAGGATGTACAGGATATTCATGAGAGGGGAGTGGTTTCTTTTTCATTTCCATTGCAACATACAAGGTCAGTAGGTGTGTCTCTTCCTGGTTTTCTCTGTCCAGATATTTTTTCAGGAGATTCACATGATAGATTTTCTCTTTCCCCTTTTTATCTATCTTATAATTTGTTCTAGACACCTTCTCTAGAACTGTATATGGACCTTGCCATCCAATTTGCAATTTATTATGGCTGCCGGGCAGTAGAAGGAGCACCTTCTCTCCCACAGCTAATTCTCTGTCCTTCGCTTTCTTATTGTAATAGGCAGCATGCTTTTTCCTGGCTTGTCTAAAATTTTCATAGGCAAGTTTCCAGCTAGTTTTTAAACGAGTGGTCAGCTCGTTCACATATTGATATGATGAGGTAATACTTTCTTCTCCCTTTTCATCGGTCCATGTCCTTAACAATGCTTCCAGTGGACCTTTTATTGGCCTTCCAAATAACAAGGTTGCCGGGGCCATACCGGTTGAACTATGGGGTACCTCCCGATAAGCAAACAGGGCGGCGGGAAGGTATTGGTCCCTTGTATCTGGTTTTTCATGTGCCAACTTTCTCAGGATTGACATGAGTGTCCGTTAAATCTTTTTCTACTTGGCCGTTTCCTTGGGGATGGTACGGGCTACAATGAAAGTGTTTGGCTTGAAAGATCCTGAATACTTCTTCAGTTAGTTTCCCTTTGAACTGAGAGCCATTATCAGTCAAAATTTGGTTGGGAAAGCCTAACCTGGTGAAGATTGTGAATAATGCCTCTGCCACATGTTTCGAATCGATTGATGACAGGGCTACCGCCTCTCCCCACATAGAACAAGTGTCCACCAGAGTCAGAATGTAACTGTTCCTCCTCTTGGTCCGAGTGAGAGGTCCCACAATGTCCACTGCAACTCTTTCAAAGGTTGTTCCCACTATGGGCATTTCCCCTAAAGTTGCTGGAGCAGTCCAATGCTTTGGAGCTACCCGTTGGCATTCTGGACAGGATTTTACATATCTCTTTATGTCTTCAGTTATCCCTGGCCAGAAATAATGACAAGCTATACGCTGTCCTGTTGCGCTGATCCCCATATGACCACTGAAGGGAATCGCATGCCCTAGTTCCAACACTTTTGTCCTATATGAAATGGGAAGGACCAGCTGTCCATGACCATTGGATCCAGTTCCAGCCTTCCTATAAATCAATTTGTTCTTCATATAGAAGTCTCCCTTGCCTGGAGGTGTATGACATTTGGGCAATTTCTTAAAACAAGGCTTGAGGGTCTTATTCTACGCCTGTGCCTTCCTCATCTCATCTGGATGGGTATTTATGGGATTATCCTCCTCCTTTTTAGACTGTGATCCGGTCTGCACTGTTGCCATGATCACAGGTCTCTTGGGATTCCCCAAGAAGACATATCTACACCCCAATATCAGAGGGTAGATTGGTTCATTTATCACTGCTGCTTTTATGATTCCTTCCACATATCGCGTTTTCACATTTATCCTGGCGACGGGAAGTGTCATGGTCGCTACGTACATGGTTGCAGCTTGAATCTCCACTGTTTCTGTGGTGTATTGATCTGCCTGCACCAGGTGAGAACTCACAACTGAATCATAATCTAATCAAGTATCATACAAACACCTTATGGTGACTCCATTGCATGTTACATCTTCACACACTGGGGGGTGGTAAGGTTCCTGTTGTTACGTAGAGTTGACCTTTACTCCCTTTCTCCCCATTTTCATTGCAGTGAAATTAGGAGGTTTCCTTCTACAATTTTCGGTGTTATGGTTGTTCATCTGACAATTTTTACAGCACCTCTTTCCTTGGTTAAAAGATTTTCTTTCATCATATGTCCTTTCATTGAATTGTGGGTTTTTATTTTTATATTCATTGCGTGGCCTATCAAACTGGTGCTTACCTCTGTTCTGTTCTCTATGGTCAAACCTATTAAAGTTTTGTGGTGCCTTAAAATTGTCTACCTGTTTCTTTTTATTACCAGCTACTTCTGCTTGGGCTGCCTGATACCTCTCAGCGACATTGAGTAACTCACCCAGCCTCTCTGCACCTTGTTCCATGAGAAACTTTCTCAGGTCTGGAGCCATGGACTCTCTTAATTGCTCAATCAGGATCATTTCTTTAAGATCTTGGGTTTTCCCCAGAGCAGTCCATTTCTCCAAGTAAGTCTCTAACCGTTCAGAGAACTGGTGATAGGTCTCAGCCGACAGTAGCTCGGCATTCCTAAATTTTTTTCTATACAATTCTCCATTTTTTTCATATCTTAACAAAAGAGCCTGATTTAGCATGTCGTAATTGTCTTGGTCATCTCTGCTCATTTTGGCAAAAACTTCATAAGCTGTTCCCCTAAGACCCTGGGATAACTTGAGGTTCCACCTCTCTCTCTCTAACCCATATGTAGTAGCCAAAAGCTCAAATCTACTTAAATACCCTTCTATGTCATCATCTTTCTCAACAAAATGGTCTACATGAAAACCCATAGCTGAGGTTGAGGCTCCCTGACTAGCAGTGGCATCTGAGGCAAAATGGCTGGTAATATTTTCAGGAGCATGGCCTTGAAATTCCAACTCTCTTAGTCGTAGCTCGTGCTCCCTTTGTAACCTCTTTTCCTCCTTTGCTGCTTCTCTTTCTGCAACCAATCTCTTTTCTTCTCTTTCTGCAGCCATTCTCTTTTCTTCTGCTTCCATTTCCGCAGCCTGTCTCTTTTTTTCTCTTTCTGCAGCTAATCTCTTTTCTTCTGCTTCTCTTTCAGCCTTTTTCTCTTCTAATTGGACCCTTTTAATCTCTGCCTCCCTATCTGCCTCTAATGCCCTAGCCTCCTTGTCAGCCTCAATCTGCAGCCTCTTAATTTCTTTTTCAACCTCTAACTTTCTTTCTGCTTCTTTCTCTAATCTTTTATCTTCTCGGGCAATAAATTTGTCCACCTCTGAGGTTACATGCTGGACCAACTCTGGTCCATCCATGCCCATCTCTTTAGCAGTCTGCACAGCGGCAGATCTGAACTTGGCTAAATCAGCCATTCTAACTCAAGCAGGTCTAATAAGGTTCTAAGACAATCTTAAACTTAACTAAAATAAATACTAACTATAATTAACTAATTACTACTGGCTGTGACAACCTATCACTGTAAATCTCCTCTTAATTATTTTTATCTTCTTAGGGGTGGTTCTACTGCTAATTTTTATTCCTGGAGTTAGTTAATATATGCTGTATGAGATTCCTATTTCAGACATTCATATATATATGCCAAATTCAAATCTCGGACTTAGAGACCCCAATATATGTGGTGTGTTTTGATGTTAAGAAGAATGGTGTGCATATAGTTGTACTTGAGTGAGGTCAACTGCGAAGGTCTCTGAGGTAAACAATGAACAACTGTATTACAGAGTACCTTCCTTGTTACCACATTTACGATCTCACTCTAAGTTATATTCTTTTTTGACTAGCGTGACTCAAAGCTACATAAAGTGTCTAGGGTATTGTAAGAGTGTTGTTAAAGAATCTCAATACAAAAACATATACAAACATATACTGATTACTATGATAAACTCAACTAACTCCAGCTGTTAAATTTTATATTTAAAATATCGTTTGTTAAACTTTATTGGTCCTGAGCCTAAAGTTGTTTTGGTCAGGACTATAGTTCAATGAGAATCAATTTAGATGGATAGGTATATTTACAAATATATATAAAGATATTTACATACAATAGTACATTGTTACAAATTTTCAAGTTGATGTTAATTACTATATTTAACTACAGGTACTGGGAGACAGGGTGGGGATTGTCATCATTCCACTGTCTTTTTGTTTCACTAGGATTGTTCATTTATTCTTTGGAGGAACGTTTTGTCTAGACAGGAGATTTTTCTTTAAGCGTGATAAGTTGTCCCAGGCCAGATATTTCACTTATCTGGGTCCTGGAATCACAGCAGTTGTAGTTGGTTTGGCCAAACACTTCAGTGTCCTCTGGACCTGAACTTCTTTAATACAAGCAGGTGCCCGAGACTCTTTGAAATCATGCAGACGTCTTCAATGAGCGAGTACTAGAACCAGAAGGTGCAAGCAGGAACCCCTGTCAATGCAAGTTATGGTTCTGTCTTAATATCAAGCTAATTCCTCCTAATGTACATGAAATCATGCATACAAAAGAACATTGTCATCTCTCTCTGACAACCCTGCTTCTCCCCTTTAGTTTGATGGAACAAATGGTACCAGTTTTCTTTTTCTCTTCCCTAATGGATGCTACGCCTCTGTCATTCCTGCAGTAATCTTGTCCATGCAATAAGATAGGTGTAATGTTCCTGTATGACCATCATATATATAGTCCTGTAGTATTAAACTTCTTATATAGTCCCTTATATGATGGATCAACATCTAGGCCATGCCTAAGTCTGCCATGGAACTATTTAATTACAATCTTTTACCATGGCCTTTTCTTACACCCAAACCTTTGTTTAATGAAAAGTCAATAAAATCAATCTTACCACATATCAAGGAAATATAAAAAAGTAACGATGAATTAGGCAATCGAATATGGCACACTTTTATCACTGCCTCTGTTCAGACTGCTTTCAGATGGTAGTATTATTAATAAAAAATCACAAGTCTGCTCATCGCTTCTTGCTCCTCTGAATATTTTGGAAAAATGGCAGCGAGTAACCTACTATTTCGATAAAGCAAAAGGCTTTGGCCAATGAGACCAAGCATCTTTTTTTTTGAATGAATTCTTTAAAAAAAATATCTCAAACCACTATGCGTTACTACTACCAACTAGATTTGTATATTAGGTCAGCCAATAATATTACGGCTTCCTTCAAATTTCATCCAATCCCCTTCATCGTACTATCTTAGCCTTTCTGTCACCTACTTTCCTCCCCCCCCCCCACAAAAAAATATGCTATCCAATCTAAGCAGACATGACTTGACCTGACAGTATCTCCGATTCTCTATGTATTATCCCCAATAATGGATTATCTAATGGACTATTTAGGTAATTAACAACATATTCTTAGTCAGCAAGTCTTCAGGTACACGAATATATGATTTTTATGGGGCTAAGTGGCTTGGTTCAAAATTCTATAATTTTTTCTATGTTTATTTCATAACCGTAGTGTCCATATTTTCTAACGTTACATCGTATTTTGAAAATCGCCTAAGGCAATGCTAGCAAGTTGGTTTTATTTTTAGAAACAATGTGAGACGTGATTTGCGTTGGTTATCTATCCGTTCCCCCTCCCTTCTACAATGTATTCTAGGCAAATACTTCATTGAACTTGGAAAAGTGGTACGTTTATCTCAAGGACGAATTTGAAAAATAGGGTACCCTTTTTGGTTCGGCCAATGCGTTATCAATTAATACGCTGAAGGCGTAGGCGACGACTATAATTCTCGCGGAAAACTTGTAGTACTGTCCTATCTTTGACTTTAGGCACTATACTGTTATATTCTAATTTAGATATTGTATTTAGAAGTTCACCACACCCAACCACACGAAAACAACTGAGGTTAAAGAAATATACCTGGCGGGGGGTCTCTAAGTAAGAGCCACCACCACCTGAACTCTACTATTACTAACTAACTAAACTGTGGAGTCCCATACACACCAGACCTTTCTCCACTAGTGTTCCCTCTGTCCCGTTTAACCCGTCAGATAAAGACTTATTAACTAATATGACTAAACTGTCTCAAAGGCACTCCTACACAACTAACTTATACACCACTAAATCGTATTCCACTGAATTCTGCATAACTAACAGAGGCTCTCCTCCAAGTATTCTCTAACTAACTCTACAGTTCCTGGGGAAACACAACTAACTCCCCTCTCCTTCAGTTCAGTGCCTTCCTGACGTTCTCAACTTCGTCTGAAGCTCAGATGCGTTACCCTTCGTCAGGTACCTCCTCCCGTTAGCATTTAGAAAGGTATGATCTCCCCCTCTCCTCCTAAATAGCTGATGAAGGGGGCCTTGGTCACTATATATATATATATATATATATATATATATATATATATATATATATATATATATATATATATATATATATATCATCATCATCTCAGCCCGTAACCCGTCATGGGTCGTAGGGGTGCCATGGTGGAAGCATCAGCAGACAGGGTCCTCCACTGCTCTCTATCCTCAGCAATGCGTACAAGTGTGGAAAAACAGTGCCCTGCCCATTCTTTGATGTTATCAGCCCAGGATTTTCTTTGCATTCCTCTTCTCCGTTTACCTTCGATTGTTCCCTGGAGGATCGTTTTCGAAAGGGAGTCATGACGAGTTACATGCCCAAACCAGCCGAGCTTTCGACGTTTCACTACTGAGTTAAACCGCTTCGGATTTTGGCCTACTGCTTTATTGTGGCAGTATGTAAACAATACCAGGCCTGTTCTGTACTGGGCCGAAAGAGCTAAGAGCTCCAATTTCTAGACAATTCCACGCTGAGGTATATGTTTCCTCACCTCAGGAGATTTCCTAATGCCTCTCCGTCGTGCAGACATAACTAGGGCGCCCGTGAATTTGCGCGTACCAGTTTTTCAATGACACTGATGTCTCTTGCCTCCCTCTCCGAGAAGGCAAAGTCCATTGCAGGCTTATGGTTATCTACCACGCCGTGAATCGCTGTAAAACCAAAAAAACAACATATATACACCAATTCACAAAACACATAATTAAAACACATTAACAACCAAAGATTTACCTACACCCCGTTTTCCCATACCCTAATAAAACTCTCCAAAATACAAGCTCTCATGCTCTACCCTTTTTCTGCCCTCGGGTCAGACTTAACAGCTCACCCCTTCCCCTCTCTTTCACCGACAACAGCTTGTCTCTTCCGCTTAACACAGACGCCGGCTGAACTGATTGCCTCTGAGGCCAGCTCGTGACCTAGGCAGCTACACGTCACAACATTGCTTCGCTGTATCCCGATAAAATAACTTTTACTAAATAACTTCCCAGTACTTTTCTTATTTTAAAGGCAGCCCATGGAGGGTTATAAAAAAAAGCACAATTATTTACACACAAATGCATACACAATAATATCATAATACGTAAACACCCTTCACCACCCGTATCCTTCAGCAACTAACTTAATTACCCATGGTCACTTTATTTAAACAAAACTCCCGAGTTCATACACTATTATCTTCCACAGTTATCATAACAAAGTCTGGTACTTCCAATATATATTACAGAGTACTACACCAGCCTAAGGTCCTAAATTCGTATATAGATATATCAAATAATAATACCACCAACTTTTTCTCACAGAACTACACTGGCTATACTTCGTATGATTACCACTGACACTTACAATACACTGGCAGATGTCAGGTAATTGATGGAAAACTACCGACTAAAACTAAAATTAAATCCCAGAAGAAAGCTTACTCTGACTTGCTAAAATCTTTAACTAACATTCCTACACAACTTATTAAGACTACGTACATACCCAGACTTTTCAGAATATCCACTAACCAGGCAGACTGAGTTTATGTCTGACACTATTCACGGCAATAATAATCCAGGACTTGTGAGTCCCGACTAATAATTTGGCCCTGTATTTATAGTGCCAATAATATGATGCAAGACAAACGCGGTGAGTCATAGCTCTTGAATTATCTCCCCAAAACCGCAGCTACCCCACTTTTACGTAATCTAATAACTGCTACATAAATTAAAAATCGAAACCAATCGTTAGAGCTTCCCGTTAAGCATCATAACATTATCTTAACAACTGACAAATAGTTAACCATATTAACACTACCAATCCACAAGCGACGAGGAGGTATTCCCCCTGCTGGAACGAAGGGGGGGGGGAGGAATCAAGGAAAATAAAATCCCCACGAAGCCCGCTGCCCCGCTGAAAAATGTACACAATGTTTCGTAAACTTATCTACCGTCTATCAACAAGAATGACTCACTATCCCACGCTACCACACAGGTAGGGGTTCACTCCCATCCCCCAAAAAAGAAGGGTTGGTGGGGCTGCTCCTACAATACTAGACCCATAACAAGAAATGAAAACATCTAAAAATCAGAAACCCTGATAAAAATAGAAGAGAAAAAAAAAACAACCTTAATAATAAAACAAGAACGGGCGGGTTAAAAATAAAAACTACAGTCACTTTGCCACACCTACCTCTATTTCCCTTACCCTGTGTATTCCAGAAAAAAAGACTGCCTTGTAGTGTTATCAACTAATTTTCTCGATGTGTACTACCAAATGCAAACATCTTCTTCTCCCATCTTTTAATGACATTTACAAGGCTCAAAATTTTACAGTCGGCGGATAAAGTTTTTAGAATATGTAAATTAGTTAATTATTTAGTAATGCATGGCTTCTCAGTTTTTAAGTATCTGCTTTTATGTATATGTTTGAAATTTAAAAAAAAAATTAGGCCGGGTTAACTAATAATTTTAAATTTTTTCATGATTTGTGCTGATGAAGGTCCTCATGACTGTATAAATCAATTAAAAGCCTTTAGCTCCCCAAAGTGCATAGGGCTTCTGTGACAGACAACTCAGCCGTCCCTGAATTTGTTAGATGATGGTAAGAACCCTCTCATAACATCGGTACCCCTGAAGTGTTGGATGATATGGTACGACCCTTCGTAACGACCCCTTCGCATAGCATCAGTGCCCCGAATATTGTGGTAACTCTTCGTCACACGGGATTTTTTTCACCTGGACTCATTAGCTATGCAACCTTTCCACGCAGATGGTCAACACGTTTGCTGATTAATATGTGGACAGTTTATCTACCGTTCATTCTGGTCATCGCATTGAATTAAGGAGAGGTTAAATCACGCCCACGGATATCTCTTGAGCAATCATATGCAGTTATTTTCATTAACTTGGCGAGTGGGGGGCGTTGCCAGCATCAAACGATAGTAGCGACCACGATCAAAGACACGGGGGAGATCTCTGGAAAAACTAGTGGCACGCTATCAAAAAGGCAGTAGTGGTCCCTGAAACGAACGACGCAAGTTCCTGCCGGTATTTCGCATCTCGGTGTTAACCACAGAACCGATCGCAGTGAGAGCGAACGGGAAAGCCGACGCGCATGCAGCTAGCGGTGATACGGAAGACCAGGGGCGGCATCTCTCTTTAGTCTGGCGGTCAGATCCCCAAAAGTCTCATGAGATCTAAAAAGGTGTCAAATTTTCACATGTCCCACTCATCTTACATTCCATTTTAGATATATACAGACCATGAAGAAATGCATTTTATCACTCGTTGGCCAGACCTTTACAGAAGCACTAGCTATATTTGAAATCGTGTTAGATTTTCCCCTGGATTTTCATATATATTTGCAGTGAATTCTATTCTGTGCAAAACGGTAAAATATAATTGTGTAAAGTGATCAGTGGTCTAGTTCATTCATTCTATTTCACTGGATTTTGTGTTAATTTAAATCTATTAAATTAAACCATCTCAATAGTTCCAGTTGTAAATGTAATGATATCTATATATTATTTTATATGCTTAAATTTCAAAAAGATATAAAGTCGCGAAGGAATTTATATACTAATGAGTTAAGACATTATATATATATATATATATATATATAGATATATATATATATATATATATATATATATATATATATATATATATATATATATATAGATATATATATATATATAAATGTGTGTTTTAACCATTTAAACTCGCGAAGTGTCTTCTTAAATATATAATTAAATACGCGAGTGTATTTTTATAGTCTTAACGGGAAATTCATCGCGCTTTAGAATGTTATTTGATTTTTCGGTATATTACATGTTTTTTTCTTTCATACAGAGTGATCGTAACCTGCGATCCCAGCAATAAAGAAATCATCTTAAAAAACTTCCAGACATATTGATGAAACAGTTTAAATTTAATCTTGTGGCGGTCCGATGCGGCCTAGCTATCATAATTACATGAAATAAAGCCTACCCAAGAATATTTAAAAAGAAACCATCAAATTAAATTACAATCTGTAAGATAAACTGGAAGATGAACAGTGCCAGTAGCGATATTTTATTTACTGCCCTACTGTGAGAGAGTACATATTTACCTGACTGTGACTGAGCCTAGTTTTTTCCTCACTGGATTTTAAAACCTACCGGTCAGTTGCTATCAACACGCCTTGAAGGAATTTTACCACCAGAGCGAAATTAAAGAGACCACTCCATCCTCACCCCTGTGTTGAATTGTGTCAGTGCCATCCCATAGACTCCTTTTTTATATAAATAATAATAAAACACAAGAACTCTTAGGCTTCAAGTCCGGCGATAAGTGGGAATATTTGCTATCAGCAAACCTCGCTACATCTGGGGCGGGACATCAAAGTACCAGACATTTTCATATGTCAAGAGTGTAATTGCTGTTTATATAATTCTATGGATTGTCTGATGCTGCAATCGGTAAGTGTGTGTGAGTATATGAGTGTGGGCCCTCACGCGCGTGCATGAATGACAGGAGATTTAATTTTTTGCAAACCATTTGTTAACTTGCCTACCGGGTAATACATTTTCTGTATACCCTGCATTGTTCCTTTAAGTGGGATATTTTGTTAACTCTGTTTCCCCCCCCCCCCCCCCTTTTTCATTTGCTTATTAAAGGGAAAACCAATTGGGAATAACAGGATTTTTTTACCACCCTACCTAATATTGTAACACCTCTTTCAGAGTAATTAAATTCACTGTTGGGTTACATGACCTATGTGCCTGATAACTATCTATCTTTGGACTGGGTTTATCTTTGTCTAATACAAGCGGGAAGGGCTTAGTCGATACCAATCTTCTTCCCCCCCCCCCCCCCCTCACCTTGTTATTTGTATTTTATGTACTTATGATATTTTCCCTGAAACACATGATATTTGTTTGTGATTTGATTTTTAAGGCTAATAAACATCATAAACTTATTAATACTGTGTTGGAATACCCAAAGCCTAAAATTTCCCCTATCTGTTTAATATAGTTTGTATCCACGTGCGTCTGCGTGTTTGAAGCACCAAATCGGTGTGAGCGCAGGTGTGTGTCTGGAAACTGGCAAATAATTGTTTGACCAGGAGAGTGAAGAGAAGATTGAGAGGAACGATTTGTCGTAAATAATTCTATCCTTACTCTCCCCAGCACTCTGTGAAGCAACTATTTACTCTCTACATTTTCTATCACTGAGCTTTTCACCACCATTCTCCACTCTAAACAGGACCACTATTTATATGACTCTTTCTCTCAAAATAAATTTACGACAGCTTCAATAAACACATGTCAAGTCCTCCTGTTGCGTGTCATCACGTCAGGGTCTTCCTCATTATATTTATTTCTGTTTCTAGCTCTCTTCACCGTGTGTTCTTCCGTCCGCCTTTTCTTCTCTTGCGCTGGGACTTCCAGAACCATTATTGCTTTGTAGTTCTATCAACAGGTTTCCTCGGTGACTGTTCAATCCGTCGGCAGCGTCTGCTATTCATCTTCTGTTCTACTGGGTTTTTTTTTCTTTTTTTTTTCTTTCGGCACGGTAAACTCCATTTTCTCAGAGACGTACATAGAAAATGTTAATGCATCGAACTAAATCTGGTTCTTGTCATCAGTTTCACGTTGGTGCCTTTGTCATACCATTGATTGCCCAAAGCTGATGCTTATTTATTCGTTAGTTTTATTTTCAATAACTTTCCCCTTTTTTACTGCTCAGTGTCGTAAAATTTTTAAAGAATATATTGGTAATCTCAAAATTTCTTTTCATAATAAATATATAAAATATGCGTAGTCACTAGAACGTAGATATTGTCAGGTAGTTTCTGTACCATAAGTTTGCTTTTTGTTTTCAGGGAAGGAAGTAGCCATGTTGTCCGGAAATCTTGCTGCCATCTTGGGAGGCGGAGTCATCACAGTGGCAGTCAGTTTACTCACAAATATCCACTATGACATAAGCACAGGGCCAGAAATATGGGAGACCACTCGAGATATAGACAATCCGTTGTCTCCTTGGACGGAAAAGTATCAACAGTACGACAGATAACTCTTCTTTGGTCTTAAATATCTAACACGGTGGTTCTCAAACGTTTTTTCCCTGGGCCACACTTTCGAAATGAAAATGTAATCGCGCCACATCGAATTGTTTATTGATAAGAAATACCTTTAAAAAAATCAACTCCTGGCAGAACTTTATTCTTAACATAGAATACAACTACTTTATAAAATGAGCATGATACATCCAGATAGTATAAGAAAAACAGCTACATAAAAACATGATTCATTCACAAAAGAAGCAACTTTTATGAGAGGCATGAGCTTGTTTTTGTAGGGTAATCTCATTTATATTAGATCTTATTTGAGATAAACAAACTCTCATCTCCTCATTAATACAAAGAAGCCTTTCTCTTTTCTGGTCTTTGTTATTTATCAGAGCTGAAAATTCCTGTTTACAACAATATGTCGTGGAGAACTGTATCTATCTGATATCAGCTAAATTATATTACTGAATAAATTCGGGAAATGCAATGGGTTTCTTTACATATATTTCCAATATTATCTTTCTTTCTTCTTCTTCTTCCGTCCTTAGCCACCGACCGTCAAAGCAGTCAGTGGCCATTACGCCTAGTGGCGTCTTAGGGCAACAGCAGATAGGTTTTCTTTGCCATTGTTTCCCATCACACCTATTGGCGTCTTTACAATATTATAGCACAGGTAAAAGAATAAATAAGAAAATGACCTTCATATTTTTTTTAGTTATAGGAATTTTTTGAAAATCTCTCTAAATCCTTGATTGTCGTTGAATCTTCCGGCCACCCCTGCTACCCTCTAGCGCCACACATGTGTGGTCACCACACCGTTTTGGAAATACTGATCTAACAGCTTCCATAAAGTAAACTGAAAACTAATTTAACTGAATGACTTAAATGCCAGCCAACTAGACGCCATTTTGCTGTGCCATTCTGTTGTTGTTATAGTTGATCACAACTGATATCACTGCATTTCGGACAATCCCGTAGGTGCTCAGTCTCCATCAGCAAATATGGAAAGGTGTGAATGCTAATTGTTCCTGAATCGCTCTGGTTGTATACGCACAGGCTGCCCCCTCTCTTACGTCCATCCTTTCTAGTCTTTTGTTTAGTGCCATATTCCAGCAATCTCAGCTTTTTTGATGCGTCGATTTCAGTGTCGTTCTCGAAAGAGGGTCAATAATTATACTTAGTCTCAGCGGTAGCCCCCATTCAGTCACAACTGTGTGTTGCATCCAATTAGTTGTTGGTACACACACGGTAAACAATACTGTCAGGTTGTTTAATCCATGTGTATCCTGCACAATGCTGTCAGGTTGTTTAATCCATATGTATGCTGCACAAAGGCATCTCCCATGTCTTACTTTCTGTTCCCCTCGTCGAACTGTTTTTAGCTAGCGTTGTTTGATATGTCGCAATCTTGACGTATGAATACGAGTCATGGGCAATGACTATAACCCACAAAAGGCAGATCCAAACTTCAGAAATCAGGTACCTGAAAAAGGTGGTTGAAGTATCAAGAAGAGACATGGTCCGCAACCAGACGATACGTCAAGGTCTAAAAATCCCAACACCTGCAGACCCAAATAGAACAGTCCCAACTAAGATGTTTTGGCCATGTGTGCAGAATGGGAGAAGATCGGCTGTCACGGCAGTTATGGGAAACTAAGAGCTAGAGATCCAAACCTCCAGGACAATCCAGAGTCCGCTGGGAGGACAACATTAGACAATCTCTAAAATACCGAAGACTAGAATGGAACCATGCCAGGAGGAAGACAGCCGATAGGATAGTATGGCGCCCTCTCTTCCAAATCTCTGCACCTCACGGTAGAAGAGGAACGAGTAAGTAAGTAAATAGGTTATGTTATATTATTTCAGCTCAAATTTCTCTGTTTGCTGTAAAAACATGTCATTTTAAGGCATCTTCTGTTCATGCTTTTGTTTTAAACCAGGGAACTTAACCTGTCTGGTGCACAACGACTGGACAACAGGCCACCCTTAGAGGATGTGCAGACGGCTTTCAAAAGTGCAAGCACTCTAGCATACTCAATGTCGACAATAATTGCATTAATCCTGGTGGTTATATGGCCAACAGTGATGTTGGCTGTGGGTGTAATGTCGCAGCAGCAGTTTCATGGATGGGTAAGTCATTGTGTTATGTGCTGCTGAGTCATACCACTGACTCTTGTATGTGAAGACTGACACAATCATAGAATTTTCACTATACAAGCATTGTAATGAATGTCCGACAAAGGAAATCGATGACATATATTCATCACTGTTCAACTACCCAAGGGCCGTAAGTCTTCAAAAAACTTAAACCAAGTGTTCCTGTCCTGTGCCATTAGTTCAAGCTCTTTCCATGTTTTTTTTTCACCCCTTCATGCATGTCTTCAGTTCTCTTCTCCGTGTGTTACTTGGTCTATCTCTAACTCTCTTGCCTTGGTGTTGCGTGCATATTTTGACGCACATATTACAAAAATACGATATGGCTATTTAATATGGAAAATATATACTTGCATTCATTTGTGTATAAAAATGCTTCCTCTGGTAAAGCTAGATAATTCATGATTGATTTACACTTTTGATGATATGAGTGATCGTTCTTGATATTGATCCGGCGCATGGATATTGTATTCATGTCCGTTCTTATTTGTTCGGGCCAGAAAATAGATTAATTTTGCTTGTTATGTTTATGGCCTGAATTAATGTGTACTACTTGTCTAGTGCAAGTAGATTCAGTCGTATATTGTATACCTTTGTATGTTCAGGTCGGACTATATTCTTTCTGCCAGAATCTAGCGCAGGTTTTCGTAGTCCTACTGGGTTGTGAAGAGTTCCGATAATGTCGCCAAGAAATGGCTGAGTGCTTTTTCCAGGGCTGGCACTGTTTAAGGTTTAACAGTGATTCATAGATGTTTTTCTAGGAGAAGTTTGTGTCTCTGCAAGAGTCTATTTGTCAGAGATCCTCCTCATATGTGTGATTCGGACTCCAGTTATGCCAGACCCTATTTTTGATGATCTCGAGTCGATTAGACCTAGATGGAACATTGTGCTTCGTATCGCTAGGGTTGTGTTTTTGTATCGACGAAGATGACAGGCTTTCCTACAGCAGTTATGTCTACGTGAATTAACTTGATTACTGTAGAGCTGTATGGAAAACTTTATGAAATTATTTATATGCACATTATAAATTAACTTTGGCTTATATCTACCTTCCTACGAGTGAGTGAGCGACAACTCAGGAAGGCGGCCATGTTATATTCCTGTCATCATATTTTTTGATCACTGTCAAGAGAACAGATTATGTATCCTACTATCGGGCAGTGGTATCGAGATCTTGTTATGAGGTGAAAACCCACTATCGTGGTTTATGAGTGTTATACAAACATTGGACATATTTCAGCTTAAGAACTTAGCTATGAAATGAAGGTTCGGCCAATGACTTTTGTATGTTTACCGATCCTCATTGACGCGTTCAGTCAGTAGAGGATACGGCGATTAGTTACCAGAACAGTGAATGCTACCTTGGGTTGAATGATATTTCACTACTACATGAATGTATCATCCACGATTCAAATAACCAATGAATGTATGTCAACATGTGTCCATGACTGTATCCGTGCTGTCCAGTTTGCGTGCCTTCATTAACCATATTGAAACTGTCCCCGGCAGCTCCACACGCTGACACTCTACAGTGGTGAACCAGATTCCTGGGGTTATGATAACCAGACCATCCCTGACGCCACATACGACACGCATGAACACCAGTGTACAAGTTACAACGGGGCAGTCGATGTCAGCTTGACCTGTATTACCGATCGGATGCTGTATCTAGGTCAGCGCTTGTTGACAGTTTTTCGCTGTACAGACGGTATTACACAGGACATTTGTATCAAGTGTAGAAAATATCTGGAGCAGTACTGTTGACATTTCTCATCGTACAGAAGAGAGAAGTGATTGTTGATCCTGTACAGAAGAATCATAGTGTTGTTGAACATAAAGTGCATATTTCATCGTTGGATCTTCATATGCTCAAAAAAAAATTGAACATTGTAATAGTGTAGAAAACAAATCTATTATTTAATTGTTCATTAAAAGTGGCAGGTTATTGTTACAACACTATACCAGCATCACATTCTATACACAATACATTCTATTTAATCATATTATGTATGCATTTATGCTATTAAGGTTTACATGTATTTATGTTTATATGTTATTTGTTGTGTGTTAAGTTAGTTTGTATTCTGCGGGCCTGGATGGGAGGTGACTAGAACAGGACATACCAAGTGACATTGGTCTTGCTCTAGCGTTCTATAGGGAGCAAATTTCTTAATTGAAATTTGCATGCAACATTGTTTGCAAATATTTGTTAGTTGTGAAGACTGTATTCTTGTTGTTTTTGTAATATTTCTATGTTCTTTAGTTTTGTTTGATTTGTTTGTATAATTGTAGGTCTCATCTTTCCTTTCATTTAAGTTCTTTAAACCCTTATGTTTTATACACTGTGGCGTTATTTGTCTTGTTGATTTCATTGCGGTTATCATCACAGATTCGGTGATCATTATTTTTTGATTTTTTCTATTTGATTTAATTTGATTCCTGCAATTGTTTTCATATTGTCTTTTCTTGTTGGTCCTTGTTAATGTCTTTGGTTGACAAATAATATATAAGGTATATTTGAATATATTTATATTATAGTACAGACCAGTACTTATGATCATTGATTACACTAAGAAAGTGTACAAGACCTTTGTAAGGTTTGTCTCCCACAGTGATTGGGATAGAAAATATTATTTTCCACAGGTACTCAAGTGATCATTGATTACATTAAAGAAGTATACAAGACCTTTGTAAGGCTTGTCTCCCACAGTGTTTGGGATATACAGATATTGTTTTCCACAGGTACTCAAGTAATATATACAAGTTTTTCACTAAGACTAAGTCTATAGTATAGACTTGTCTCCCATGAAAGTGAAATAAGGTAATTTATTTACTTTTTCAGGTTTCTGATTTAATAAGACAGGATGTCTACATTAGATTACTTTATTACACAAGGGAAATCCCTTGATAAGACTGGTAAAGACTTAGAAGAATGGGTTGTTGCTCAATATGACAAAGCATTAGCTGCAGAAGAGAAAAAAGCTGCTGCTGCTGCTGAAGAGAGAAAAGCTGCTGCAGAGGAGAGAAAAGCTGCTGCTGAAGAGAAAAAAGCTGCTGCAGAAGAGAGAAAAACTCTGGCTGAAGAGAAAAGATTAGAAAGAGAAGCTGCTGCTGCTGCTGAAGAGAAAAAAGCTGCTGCAGAAGAAAGAAAAGCTGCTGCTGCTGCTGAACAGAAAAAATTAGAAGCTGCTGCTGAACAAAAAAATTAGATAGAGAAGCTGAAGAGAGAAAAGCAATAAGAGAACATGAGTTTGAATTAGAGAAATTAAGATTGACAAGTATGAGTAATGTTAATCAGGCATCTGGTGGTAATGGTAAACCCTTTAATTATAAGGTCAATGTGCCAGCGTTCAACTCTACCAGTGATGATATAACATTTTGGCTTTCTAGATTTGAACGTGCTTGTCGAGCTCATAATGTTGACAAATCACAGTATGTGAATCAGTTGTCTGAAAATCTAAAAGGGGAGTCTCTGACTAAGTTATGTTTGGTTGAAGAGGCCGACAAGGATAATTATGATGCTATTAGGGCAGCTTTGATAAAGAGATATCAGCTGTCAGAAGAAGGTTATCGTCTTTTGTTTAAAACAATGAGACCTGAGGTAGGTGTAGAATTCTCAGATTTTATTTCAAAAGCACGACTTACACTATCACGATGGATTGAATTATCCAAAATAGAGAAAACATTTGATGGTCTTACGGATTTATTGCTAAGAGACAAGGTCATGTCTTCGGTAAATAAACCATTCCTAGAGTTTTTACATGAGCGTAAACCTAGTACAATAAAGCAAATGGAAGAATATTGTGACCAGTATGCCACGGCACACCCTGACATGATTCTTAGTAACACTAACATTAAAGAGGGTATGCAAGTTGCTTCAGCAACAAAATATAATCATAATTACTCACACAAATTCCAAGGAGCTCAAAATAAATTTGATAAAAAGGTTAATTGGAATAAGTATCAAAACCAAGGTAACCACTCAAATCAGGGTTCGTCTTCGAAGAATTGTAATCGGGCTGACAGTCCTCGATACGCGAGGGGTGCCCATAATAATAGAAATTTCCGAAAAGGGAGTAACCATAGGAACTACCCAAGTTCTTCATGGAAACAACAAAACCAACATTACAGGGATACTCATTATAATGAGCATGATGATTATGATCATGAATATTGTGATCCAACCCAAATAGGGGTTATAACAGAGGGAATAATAATTACAGAGGCAATTATAACCGAGGTAGATCACAACACAAAAGACATGGTAAATCTCGTTACCAGGCTAACTCTGCACAACAAGAGTTTCACGAAGCCGGTAATCAAACCAATGATAAGAAAGATTCTAATAGTGTGGGATGTTCTGCTTTCGATTTTGACAGAGCATTTCAGTGTTCCCAATGCAAAACATTATTCGAGTCAACCACAGTTTCGACTTTAAGCTGTGGTCATCCTCTTCCTGCTCTTCCTGCGTCAGTCGCGCATGATGGAAGAGGTGCTCTTGTCTTGAATAGAGGTCTAGTAGATGGTACTCCGGTCTCAATTCTTTTCGATTCCGGGTGCACAACCATTGGAGTGAGGCAGTCACTTATAGATCCTTCTCGAGCCACTGGCAAGATAATCAAATGCATAACATTTGGTGGCACATTGGAGAAGTACTCTACTGCCATTATCAACATCTCTACTCCCTTCTTTACAGGAGATGTGCACGCATGTCTGCTGCCGAATCCGATCGCTGATCTTATCGTCGGTCGCATTCATGGTGCGAAAGAATGCACTCCGCAACAAATTGCCGAGTGGGAAAGTGATAATATGCATACTGCAAATGCTGTAGTCACTAGAGCTCAAGCTCTAAACATGCCGCAATCTTCGCCTTCTGGAGATAATGATGACCAGAACCAAGGTGATCTCTTGGAGATTTCGCATGTTTCCTTTATAAAACAGCAGGAAGATGATCCTACTCTGAAGAAATTCTTTACTCTGGCAACAAAAGGTGATCCGAATAAGGATACAAATCGTAAATCTTGGATTACGATGAGGAATGGCGTACTTGTACGTATGGTACAAGACTCCGCTAAATCCATTCATTCTCAAATTCTTGTGCCCAAAAAATATGAGAGTTAAAATCTTACAGCACGCTCATGATTCTCAGTGTGCTGGACATATGGGTTTTTCCCGTACTAAATCTAGAGTTCTTGCATCTTTCTTTTGGCCTGCTGTGAATAAGGACATACGAATCTATTGTCGATCTTGTAAAGTATGTCAAGAGGTTAAATCCAGAGGTCCACGCCATGCTGCACCTATTCAGGATGCAGACATTCCCATTCGACCATTTCAAAAAATGGCGATAGACATCATTGGTCCATTTAAGATAAAGTCTGCTAGAGGACACCAATTTATTTTGACGTGTGTGGATATGTGCACACGTTGGCCAGAGGCTGTTCCTCTAAAGAGCATAACTACTGCTGATATTGCAGATGCTCTTTGGTTAATATTTTCTCGTCTGGGATTTCCAGCAGAAATATTATCGGACCATGGTAGCCAACTTATATCGGATACCATGTCTCAAGTGATGTCGACTCTAAAGATAGAGAGATCTCTGAGTAGTATTTATCATCCTATGTCCAATGGGATGGTGGAACGTCTGAATAGAACTCTGAAAAACCTACTAGGTAAGATAACTGAGGATCATCCTCAGGATTGGGACAGGGTTTTACCCGCGGCTCTCTTTGCATATAGAGAGGTCGCCAACGAACATACAGGATTTTCTCCTTTTGAAAACTTGTCTTCGGCGCGAAACCGCGAGGTCCTATGTCCTTACTTCATGATCTCATAACTGCTGATAATATTGTCGATGACACAAAATCCTCTTATGAATATGTCATTGCACTTAGACACAAGATTATTGAAGCATGCAAATTGGCAACTGCTTCTTCTGAATTTGCGAAACAGAAGGCAAGGCAATTTGCCAATAAGACCAGACGCTTGCGACAACTCTGTCCAGGTGACAAAGTATTGGTCCTACTACCTTGTAGAGAAAACAGACTTCTTATTTCTTGGAAAGGTCCGTACGATATAATATCAAAAGTTTCCGATGTTGACTATATCGTCGATGTTGACGGGAAGCATAAAACCTTCCACATCAACATGCTCACGGAATTCCATGAACGTCCGGATTATTTACAACCTGTTTTCCAGGCAACGGACGATTTTCCAGTCCAACATGGACATTACTCATCACTGTCAGTAATACAGGATGAGGAAACGAGTTTCTCGGATGTAAATCTACCTTTTCCAATGATTCCGCTTCACTCTAATGAATCATGGAAAGATGTTGCGATTTCTCCCGAATTATCTCCAGGAGAACAGAAACAAGTTTCTGCTATGTTACAACAATTTCAGGATGTCCTTACTGACATTCCTGGTCAAACTGATGTCATTCAACATGACATTATTCTTACTGACCATAATCCTATAAGAGTCAGACCGTATCCTATCCCGATACATTTTCAAGCACAGGTAGAGAAAGAGTTGGATGAGATGATAGAGTTAAAAATTATTGAACCATCCACATCAGCATATTCTTCGCCGATGGTTATCGTGCGAAAAAAGACAACAACATACGTCTTTGCGTTGATTATCGCAAATTGAACGAGGTGACTAAATTTGATGCTGAACCTATGCCTTTACTTGAAGAGCTACTTACCAGACTATCGAATTCTCATTTCTTTACTAAACTCGATTTGTCTAAGGGATATTGGCAAGTTCCATTATCCGAACACGCCAAACCGTTTACTGCTTTTTCGACACCTAGGGGTCTATTCCAATGGAATTTTATGCCTTTCGGCCTTATGAACGCCCCTGCAACATTCGTACGCATGATGCGTCGAATCCTATCTCATCGCTCAGATGTCATTGCATATCTTGATGACATCTGTCTTTTCAGTGATACTTGGAACGATCACTATAATGGGATAAATGAACTATTGTCTATCTTACGCGAGCATAACCTGACAGCGAAACCATCTAAAGCTTGTATTGGTTTTAGCGAAATATCTTTCTTAGGTCACCGTGTTGGTCATGGTTTCCTAAAAACAGAGGACCATAATACAAGTAAGATACTTAACATTTCTATTCCTAAGACTAAAAAGCAAGTGCGAAGTCTCTAAGGTCTAATACAATTTTATGGACGATTCATTCCGAATCTGTCCTCCATTATGTCACCTTTTCTTCCTTGCTAAAGAAAGGGTCTCCTAATGTAGTCCATTGGACTCAAGAATGTCAATCCTCTTTGGATAAGGTTAAAACTATGTTTTCTACTTCACCTATCCTAGTATTGCCTTCTAAGGATAAGACATTTATTCTTCGTAGTGACGCTTCATCCACAGGGATTGGAGCAGCACTAATGCAAGAGTACTCTGGAACTCTGCATCCTGTGATGTATATTTCTCGAAAATTAAATGCCGCAGAGAAGAATTACTCGGTCCTAGACCGTGAATTATTGGCTATGGTTTGGTCAATCCTTAAACTGCAAAGATTTCTTCTTGGCGCGCATTTCATTGTGGAAACTGACCAGAAAGCTCTTACGGCTATTCAGAGTAAAAATCTGAAGAGCGCGAGATCAACGCGATACGCGATTGCTCTGCAGCCGTTTCATTTTTCGGTGCGAGCTATCCGTGGGTCAGAAAATGTGATGGCAGATATTTTGTCTAGATGCCCACATGATTCATAACTGTTAAATTATATGCCTAACTTTGCTACAGTTGTTCCTATGTTGAAATGTGTACACATATGTAATATATCATATATTGATTTTAACACTACTTAGCGGTTCATTGATGTTTATTCACCGCTGATCTTTCAATGTTTTTTCGTCTTTGATGATCATGATGTTAAGATATCTAACATGAAATTTATGTATAAACTGATGTAGAAAGTGTGGCATTGCAAGTATTGTAGTATGCGTTGGTGACACCTCTCTGGAAATATTTATACTTAGAGAAATACTTTCTCTAAGTTCATGAAATATATTCTCAATGCTTATCATCTGCGCATTGTTATTGGTGCGTTGTGAGCCTATTGTATGTTGCTCCTAGATGTATTTCAAAGAAAAAAAAATGATCCATATTTTTTTTTCCCGAGGGGTGTGGTAATCTGTTGCGTGCATATTTTGACGCACATATTACAAAAATACGATATGGCTATTTAATATGGAAAATATATACTTGCATTCATTTGTGTATGAAAATGCTTCCTCTGGTAAAGCTAGATAATTCATGATTGATTTACACTTTTGATGATATGAGTGATCGTTCTTGATATTGATCCGGCGCATGGATATTGTATTCATGTCCGTTCTTATTTGTTCGGGCCAGAAAATAGATTAATTTTGCTTGTTATGTTTATGGCCTGAATTAATGTGTACTACTTGTCTAGTGCAAGTAGATTCAGTAGTATATTGTATACCTTTGTATGTTCAGGTCGGACTATATTCTTTCTGCCAGAATCTAGCGCAGGTTTTCGTAGTCCTACTGGGTTGTGAAGAGTTCCGATAATGTCGCCAAGAAATGGCTGAGTGCTTTTTTCCAGGGCTGGCACTGTTTAAGGTTTAACAGTGATTCATAGATGTTTTTCTAGGAGAAGTTTATGTCTCTGCAAGAGTCTATTTGTCAGAGATCCTCCTCATATGTGTGATTCGGACTCCAGTTATGCCAGACCCTATTTTTGATGATCTCGAGTCGATTAGACCTAGATGGAACATTGTGCTTCGTATCGCTAGGGTTGTGTTTTGTATCGACGAAGATGACAGGCTTTCCTACAGCAGTTATGTCTACGTGAATTAACTTGATTACTGTAGAGCTGTATGGAAAACTTTATGAAATTATTTATATGCACATTATAAATTAACTTTGGCTTATATCTACCTTCCTACGAGTGAGTGAGCGACAACTCAGGAAGGCGGCCATGTTATATTCCTGTCATCATATTTTTGATCACTGTCAAGAGAACAGATTATGTATCCTACTATCGGGCAGTGGTATCGAGATCTTGTTATGAGGTGAAAACCCACTATCGTGGTTTTGAGTGTTATACAAACATTGGGGGGACATATTTCACTTAAGAACTTAGTTTATCGAGATCTATGAAATGAAGGTTCGGGCCAATGACTTTTGTATTATGTTTAACGATCCTCATTGTTTTATACAAACATTGGCATATTTCAGCTTAAGAACTTAGCTATGAAATGAAGTTCGGCCAATGACCTTTGGATGTTTACCGATCCTCATTGACAGTCAGTAGAGGAACGGCAGTTACCAGAACAGTGAATACCACCTTGGGTTGAATGATATTTCACTACTACATGAATGTATCATCCACGATTCAAATAACCAATGAATGTATGTCAACATGTGTCCATGACTGTATCCGTGCTGTCCAGTTTGCGTGCCTTCATTAAACTATTGAAATGTCAGAGGCAGTTCAAGTCGTCATTGCATTACATGAGAGTGTGTGAGAGTTATTACCAAGAGGTCTGTTACACCGAACTACTACACCATTCGCGTTACTTGACACTCCCACTCAAGGTCTACATGACAGGTTCATTCAACAGTGGCCAATACACAACAACACGTTTATTCTACAGTAGTGGCCAGACTTAGCATATCCTTGACACTCTACACTTGGGGTATTCCCGAACATGGGCTGCCTGGTAATGCTATCAACTGGTTTCCTCAGTGTGCGTCCTTTTGCTCTCCAACGTCTTCTTCTCATCTATTTTTTCTCTGGAACCTGTCTGGTTCTTGTCATCAGTTCCACATTACTGATCTTATCAAACAATTTTATTTCTTCTGATCTACGCAAGCACTCACTTGTGAAAGTATGTAGCCTTGTGGTTGTAGTTTTTGTTGTTCTATGTGTTTCAGTGTTATAAAATAGGACTGACTTAACATTTGAATTCTAAATTCGATATGTACATAATTTACTTAATTATTAACATAATTTTGTTTAGTAGCACAATAAACTTATTACTACAAGGAAATACTAGAATGAACAGAAGAACGATATCCATTCTGAAGTATAATAATTCTCAGAAAATCAAATTTATTTGGTCACGTCATGGCAAGTGAAACATAAAAGAATGCGATAATCTCCTAAATTAGACTCGCATAGAAAAAGGGATTACACGCTTATGTACAGAGAGAGAGAGAGAGAGAGAGAGAGAGAGAGAGAGAGAGAGAGAGAGAGAGAGAGAGAGAGAGAGAGAGAGAGATAGTGCGAATGACAGAAAGAGAGAGAGAAAAAAGAGAGATAGAGAAATACCTCGAGAAACTGACCAAATGGCATTTGAAGAAATTGAAGGTTCTTCTGGAGAGACACATGACAGTCAGTTACGATCAACAGAACACACTCTTTGCTACTCGGACACCTGGTCAGTTCCTTTAATCCTGTATGCTTTTGTCGCAGGTGAAAATGTCTGAAGTCTGGATTTTCCTGGCAATGGTTGCCATGATAGTGTTGCCACTATTTAATGAAGTCTGGGACATTTGGACACATTTTAAAGCAAAAAACAAGGTATGTGCCTTTTTGTCTGTCCATTTAAGCACTTTATTCATTTATTTAATCGTGCATTCCTTCATATGCCCTTCAGCTACGGTAAGTGTGGAATTATCCAGGCTTTCTGCAAACTCACCTCCAAGACTTACCGTCCTGTGCCATCTCTTCAAGTTGTTATATGTCTTCTTCTATTCTGTTCGTGTCTGTTTTCAGTTCTCTTACACACATTTTTAACCTTCTTTAACTATAATTATTACTACTTCTGACATTTTACTTAGTTCTCGAAGAGGGCATCAAAATGATTCTCAACCAGCTAGGAAAAGAGGATTTTACGGCACCTCGAATCCTGTGTATTGGAGAAGGAGACAAACAGACGCTGGATTTAGCGGCATCCTGGGTCTACTGTGTGACATGCTCACAGCTGGTTGTGATGATACTTGGCCCTCCTGTCAGTTCCCGAGCCTGACTCAATGTTTGCTTTGTCAACCCTTTAAGCACTTAAAGCCTCATGTTTTCCATAATTAAGTTTCTTTTTCACTCCTCATTTTATCCATCTCCATCAGTAACATGGGCTTAGGTCCTTCTTAGATGTCATAGCATGTTTGTGCTTGTTAGTTTACCCTGGTACAAACATACAGCAGAATCAGTATGCTAATATGGCTTGCTACTACTGTTACCATCCGCCACTTCCGCCGTATGACCAAATGTTTTTTTTATAACCTCAACCTGTTTTCATTTATTATTTCTTAACTTCTTCTACCTATCCATAATTTTCCTGGGGAGCATGCAACAGTTAAACAAACGGATAGGTAAACGAATCGGCATGAAAAGCTCCATGATCAACCTTAGTGATGGCGGTTGCAAATTGTTAAATTTAATTTTATGTTCATATGTTCTTTTGTGTTCTGCTGTAGCGTAAGGGTTTTTTGTGAGTGATGATAGTGCTGGAGAAGAAATAGAATAATACTACTCTCCAGAATGTGTGAGGTCCCAGTGACAGAGAAGTACACTGGTATCACTCGATAGTCACGGCTGTGAAAGTATTTGGAACTGAACAGAACAGTCAGACCTTACTGCGTCACCCTGCTGTGTGACCCCAAGTGATAATAATTCAACAAAACTGAACTTCAACCTTAGTAAATGAATAAAGCTGTTGAATACAATTAATATATTCTCTTTATTTACTTCTATCTAATTTTGTAATGAATGGTGGGTGTTGGAAGATGGTGTTCAATGGATAAGTATATTTACAGCTGATGATTGTACATTTATGTATATCACTTAATAAAATATAAGTTTGGATTTTCCTATTGAATTGCACTAAAATGTCTTCCACACAAGTTTTGGCACTAGTCTTCAACTATCCTGGACTTTAGTAACGTTTATCATCATAGACTATCGTTCTTGGCTGCTCACAGAATCACCGGAATGAGTTTTACTATACTCATCTTTTGCTAAACAATGTCCTTTCACTGGTGTGACACACCACACTGTTGCTGACAGTCTGTTCCTTTAGCCCACCCAATGACTGAAGGGGACTAAGGTCAGGTACAGATTCAATCACTGTGCTCCTTGTGAATATAGGCAGCGGGATTGACTGACTTCTGACTTCAGCTCAAGACTCGAATATGAACCCCCTAGAATCGATATAAGCTCAGTGGAGGCCTGGTTTGTAGTGAAGTATGCCTGCACTGCATCCAGATAGGATAGTATTAGTTTGGCAGCTACTTTCCTCCTCAGTCTCTCACTCTGGCGGATTATGTTAGTTTGTGATTTTAAAGTTGTTTGTTGTTGTTGTTTTCGTCTACTATGTTGCTGTAATACCCTGTTCAACCTGAAAGTTGGTTATAATTGGGGTATATTGTGTGTTAGGTTCTTCGGTGCTAGTCGTTTGTTAGTCCTGAAAAGGACTGGTCCTGAAAAGGACCACTAGCTGGTTGTCTGGTTTCCTCTTCGTTGCTTGTCGGTCGTGGTGTGTTCATGGTGTTCATTTCCTGCCTTCCTATCTGTCTTGTGTCGTTTTGTTAGTTTTTGATTTCCTCGTTTCTGTTTCTCTTGTCTTCCTGCTTTCCTGTATCTGTAATAGTGCTTTTTCTATTATTGCTGGTAAAAGTTTTTCAAGTGTTTTTTCGATGACTTCCTCGTCTGATTGTTCGTTTGTTTTGGTCGCTCTTGTGTTTGATGTCATTTCCTCAATGGCTCTTCGCTCTGTTTCGATTCTCTTGAGGATTGTGGAGTTTTCTTCCTTCAGTTCTGTCAGCCTCTTGACATCTGTTTTTATCTGCTGCTGGATTCTTTTCATTTCTTCCATCATATCTTTGACGCTCTGTAGATCTATTACGTCTTCACCATTGTCGGTTGGTTCTTCGGGAGCCTGCTTGCTTCTGTTTACGACCTGTAGTTTCATTTCTTTCACTTCAGCGGTCAGCTTGTGTAACTGTCGTCTATCTATTATGCGCTGTTTTTCTGCACCATCCGCAGCCACTCTGTGTTTTGCCTCCTTGAAGGGGATGTTTTTGGACACGGCCTCCTTCAAGATGCTCTTTGTTTCCTGAAACACAGGGCAGCCTCGGTATCTTGCCCTGTGGTTTCCATGGCAGTTTGCACAGGTACGGTTTGCATTAATTGATTTGTAGTTGTGGTCCTCCTTCGCCCTGGGGCAGTCGCCATATTGGTGGTTTCCCGCGCAATATCGGCAGACAGCGTCTCTCCTGCATGTTTTCTTGGTGTGTGAAAACTGTTGGCAGTTAGAGCACTGCATGACCGGAGGTATATATGGTTCTGTCCTTTTTGTTGATGTTTCGAGCGTCAGTCTCTCGGGTCTTGTCGATCCTTCTACCGTAACTATCATCAGGTTGGTATCTTTCTTGGCCCAGGTTTTTAGCCTTTCGACCTGCGTGATTTTAAGATTTGCGTTTTCAGCTTGAAGGCGTCTGTGGACCTCGCCTTCGGAACATCTGGTATCCACCCCTCTGATGACCAACTTCTTTGTTGTCGTGTACTTTTCCACCACCACTTTTATTTGGTGGGGCAACTGGATTTCTTTTGGACCGGATTCCAGTTCGATCATCAGCGAGGTTGTTTTGTCTGTGTTGTTGAGAGAAAGCACTACTCCCTTTTCGTGCCTCCCTACTTTGGCGATACCTCTCCGTCCAGTTATCACCTCGAGGATGTTGATCACTTGATTGTCGGGTAGGGCCCTGAGTGAGGCCTCACTTCCTGACGTCTGGGTGACCTTAACAATCCTCTCCTGCATCGTTTCTGAGTTGCTTGTATTTTTAGTGTTTGGTCTTTGTTTCCTTCTACAGGCTTGGTTCGAATCTTGTTCTTGGTTATATGGTGTGATATCTTGCGTCTGAGCCCTTGAGTTGTCAGCTGTTGTTTCCTCAGGACCAGGAATGGTAGCTTGCTTCTCGGTGGTATCGATGTCCAGCACACCTGGGGCTACTTCTACTATCGCTTCTTGAAGAGCGAGCCTAAGGGACTCGTCTCCGTCTTCAATTCTTCGAAGTGCATCTAATATGGTCTCTGCGATATCTTCCTCTTGTACCTGTCTGTGTTGAGGAGCTGTCTCTATCACTTCTTTCATAGTGCTTGCAGGTGGGTCTGCTGTCATCTCGGCATCGTGTGGTGGTGTCATTGGTGTTCGGTGCAGCTTCTCTGTGGTAGACAGGGTTTCAGCTGACGAGTAGGGTACGTGTGGTGGTGTCAACATGGTTCTAAGTTCCTGTTTTCTTTTTTTCTATTCTTTCCGTCGTCTTCTCCAGCTGTTTTAACGCTCTCAATATTTCTTTACGTTCTGTGTCTTTATCATCTAGGTCAGAACCGCTTGCTTCTGGCTTCTGAGAGGAACCGGCCACGGCGCTAGTAGTTGGAGTAATCGTGCTATCTGGTTGGCTCTGTTTGTTCTTTACAGGAACTTGTTTGATGCTGCTGACAAGTGTTTGAGGGCTTCTGTACACTTTCCTCTTTTTCGCTTGTGGCTTGGTACGACCCATTTTAGTGAATTCCGATGGCTGTGTTCGCCCTGAAAAGGACGCTCGTTTTAGTATAGTGCTGTCTTCCCGTGATGACTGGTGCGTTGTCAAAAGTCGAATGTGATGGAACGAACGAGTTGTTGGTTATATCAGGACGTGTTAATTGTGATTTTAAACCCAGCGCTGATCCTTTATATACTGCGAGCGCGGACGTATCGGAGAGCTTACTGGGCTGGGTACATCTTTCTTCTCACGAATCCCTCCTTCTGAGTGAAAATGTGCATGTATCCCACCAGCTTTTCCTCCGTACCACTAAACACTGTCAACTGTCCCGTTCTTATCCACCTACTTTAATTTTCCTATTTGGGAGCTATCATTTCATATGATTTATATCGAAATCTGTTAGGGCACATATTTATTAGGATTTCCTAAAATCTATCGTTTTGATCGTACTAGATGTGAAGACTAAGCAAAACTTTAAATTTCTTTAATACTACTCACGTCTTCGCATCTTCCTTCTGGATTTTCATTAATCAAAATATCCTCTCACAAATTCGAACATATTCATTAGTTTTATACACTGCATACTCTAGTAGCGTTTAACTTTTCTTTCCCGAAAAGGCAATTTTCAGACCACCATGTTTTTTCTGCTCTCTGTCCTGCCCACACTTTCCCCCTAACGTATCCGAATGGCGGTGCAAATCTTGGCTGTATTGCGGTACCTTCAAAGCAAAAGAAAAAAATGCCACACCATGCCAAACGCCTAGTCTGCGCTGCGTTTCGTCCTGCTTTCCTAAAACTAAGCATGTGTTGATAAATTATGCTACACCTGCTAATATATATTTTTATTATATTGTCTCAGCTCCATTGGGTTGTCTGTTTTCAGCACACCATCCACTGTATTGTCCATGCTGTGAATGTTGCTGGTCAGCTGAAATTCACGTCCTTATCCACCTTGCACGTCGCCGATGTTTTCTTGGCTTTTCCCCAAAATTCCAAATTTAGGCGTTTCAAATTCAAAAGTAAAGACATCATTGAGATCTATTTCAGTAAATCGACTTTCACTCATGTGGGCAGATTTGAATTTGTTGTTGATGCCACGGCTACGTCTGCTTGTACTTTTACCACAGTCAAATGATTTATGTTATTACTTATCTCATACAGTCTGTGGTAAGTTTAGATGTTAAAAGGTTAAGTATTAATTGTCTACAAATGTGAGGTCAGCTATGCAAGTCCCTGAGTCTAATAGTTGATGAAGTTGTTCTCAGGGTACCTGTCTGCTACCACCCTACGACCTCAATCTGCTATATATTTTGAGCCTAATTATATGTTATGGTGTCTGGATGTTATCTGGCTAGGTGTCTAGGGTAATATGCAATGTAATGTTAATAAAATGACAACAACTACACCTATAACTTAATGAACAAGTAATTAAACAAGTCACTGGGTAAATTTTGAATGATAATATTTTTTACAATTTTATTTTCCTGTATCTCAATTGCTGGGATACAGGACTGTTTAAACTCAAAATATAAGGCAATTTATTTACAGCAAAGTAATTTAAAACAACAACTGTGTCTGTTACTATTAATCTAAATTGTTTCTGACTGGAAGTGTTCTGATGAAGCAATAACTCCTATGAAGGGACACGCTTCTGAGGAACGACTTGTATCATCATGTCAAGAATACTGATTGATATAATAATGATGGAGAGTATGGTTAAATGAACTAACACACGCCCGTGGACAATTGGGCTTAACTTTATTTCCGGGAACACTGTGATGTCCTTCTCACAAGCACCTTCTTCCCGACTGCAACGTCTGAACACTGCTTCAGAACTCTTTGGATTTAAGGCAAACATATATATTTTGCCTCGAGCTGGCAGCTTCAGGAGTACGTATATTTTGGTATGTGGCTCACTGATTGTTTCACGATGGAACCCTGAAATCAGAGGATTAAGGCCTCCTCAGAACATCATACACCTATCTCCATCTCTAAACAATTAAACATTATCAACAGTTTCAAGATCAGTGAAGTTGCTACATAAATGGCTATCGTTCCTATCTGATGTGGTGCCCTATTCATCATCAGGTAATCTTCAAACATCCGTTTGATACATTCCTTGTCATAGAAGAAATTATAGTTAATTATATAAAGTCATGTGCAAACACTGTGACTTGCTGAAAACGGCCAGTGCTTTGCTGGCCTACCACTTATAATAATGTCATATTTTATTTCCAACTATGTCTTTTCATTCTCTCCCAAAGTTTAAGTAAGCCTGCCTGGCTTTTAAAAGAAATGATAATCTTCCCTAATTTCACTTGTGGCATAACACAAAGTGTTGAGTTTGGCGCATTTCTGTTGTAGCCTCTACCCATCAATAAGGCATACACATTCAATAATACAAATACATATCAATAATAAGGTTTGCATAAATGTTTATCTTACCGCATCAATGAAATAATACACAAATTTGTAGGTTAACCGGCGATCAATGGTCACATTCAGATCGCCACTTATGCAGAACAGCGAAGGCACTGGTCATGTATTCCTTGCGTCTGATGCTAACACTACTTGTGAAAGTTAAATCTTCGAGTGGCAACTAACGCTGGTTTTAAATCGTTTTTATTACTCCTATTTGTCTATTCTACCACAGCCAATCGAATTATGTTATGCCCACTAGCCTCTTTTTTTCAAAAATAAATTACACTTTCAAAAATGTAACGTCCCCTCTCTCCCCAGACTGGCAAAGTTGAGTGAGGACATCAATGCGTCTGTCTCTCTGTCTTTTCTTTACAATATTTCTGTTATTATCTAAGCGTTTTTTTTCTGTAAGATATTATAACATTATGGGTAGCATTGTCTTCTAATAAACAAATATTATCATTTTATTTGTCAACTGTCCTTGCTTTTATTTTATTATTCATCGAGGTTTTTTTGGCCACCCTTTCTCCACCCTTCTCAATTTCAGTATCACACTGCATAAGCTATCTTTTCAAATATGCCTCCATGCAAATCCCCCACTTACATTTCTCTCTCTCTCTCTCTCGTTCGTTTCAAAACGAAGCAACACGTTAGGATTTCATCAGAAAATACTACCACTGTATACAGGAAATGCGAGTCTGTCTGTGTGTTTATACTAATCGTCTCCCTATCTAACCCTCTATTGGGCCTTGTTGCCATTTGGCAACATACCGTTTAAAGTCATCTATTTCACTATCCGGCGTTCAAATTAATAATTTTTTTGTTTTATTGTGTTCTAGAAACATTCCGAATTTTAAATTACCGGGTAACTCATTTGTCGGAGAAATACTTTTTTTTCACGCACTCTTTTGTCAAGGCATGGTAGCTGGTTTGCAAGATCGAATTGAGAGGTGAGTTTACTTCACATTATTTTTTAAAATTCCTTATAAAACGGTGTATAAAAAATATGTTGAGTAACTTAAACCACTTATCTTTGTAACAAATGCTTTAATAGTTATAAATAAATAAAATAAGTTACTCTTATTTTACATTTTAGGTATGTTGCCATTTGGCAACAAAAGTCGATTAAGGAATAAAAACCACTTCATGTTGCCAATTGGCAACAGTTGCTTTTTACCTAATAAATGATATTTAATGTTGTATTTCTCTGTAATCAACAACATTAGTATTTTATTCTCATTATAATTGATTAAATTTCATCATTTAAAAAAAAGTTGTTATTTGCAATTTTATGTATCCTAAAAAGGTCAATGTAAATAGTAGAATTACCAGTATAAATTACTAATAATATTGTAAATGAATAAAACATATTTACTTCATCTAGACTTGACTTTTAGAACTAAACTACACATGATAACCACTAAAATTGCCAGTAATCACAAAACATAATGTATCATCAGATGAGATTAAACAATTTTGTGATGAAAAACTTTTGAATTACAAAATGTATATGTTGTCATTTTTTTTAAATTTTTTTTTTTACAGTTAAACACAATGGATCCTCAAAAGTTTTACAGCCAAAAGACTACAATCTATAGACCAATACCTGAGGCTTCTAGCGATAGTGAGCTGTCAGACAGTGAGGCTGAAGACATCCTGGATAACACGTGGCAACCCGGCCCTTCCTCGGACACAACCGATTCAGGTTTGTTGAATTTAATTGATGTTTTTTTTTTTAATGTGGCCACTTTATTTCAGACTGCAGTTGTAGCCTTGTCCATCAGTGTACAACCTATGTACAGTTTCAGCCTAGTCCATCAGGTACTAAATATCGGCTGACGGAGACTTACTTGTGGAACGCTTTTTTTTATACCATAATGTGGATTAGAAAAATTTATCATTATTACTATTATCAGAATAATAACATGTACACCAGTATACCAATAAATGATTGTTTATGTTGCCAGATAATTAATATCTTTGTTTTCTTTTTTTTCAGAATCATCTGCATCAGAGCTGGAGGACACAGATGTAACCTTTGATCGTCGTCGGATGCTATGGAGACACCGTGAAGCCTCAGATGTATCTTCTGAAGCTCCGCCCTTCTCTGGTGATTCGGCACACGTATCAGTTACCTCAGAACCAATAGAATACTTCCGCAGATTCATTGATGATGATACAATGGCACATATGGTCACTGAATCAAACAAGTACAGCATCCAGAAAAACATCATGAAGCCTCTCAGATTGAGCCAGCCAGAACTGGAACAGTTTTTTGGAATTGCGTTTATGATGAGTATTGTTAGAATGCCCAGTTGTAAATTGTACTGGGACTCTACAACGCGCTATGGACTTGTTGCTGATACTATGACGAACAAGAGGTTTAAAGAAATCAAAAGTAACATTCACTGCAATGACAACAACAAGCAGCAAGACAATGAAGGCGACAAATTGTTCAAATTAAGACCTTTAGTTGACGCTCTGAAAGTGAAATTCAATTCAATCAAACCAGCAGAAAGGCTGAGCATTGATGAGCAAGTTATCCCATTCAAAGGTCAATCATCTCTGCGTCAGTACAACCCAAAGAAACCCAAAAAGTGGGGCTATAAAGTCTTCGTTTGTTCAAGCATTTCTGGTTTGATTCATGATTTTGAAATTTACACTGGAAAAATTGACGTGTGTCCTGGCCAACCTGATTTAGGAGCATCAGCTAATATCGTGCTGAGACTTCTTCAACGTATCCCTAAAAATGTGTGGCATAAAGTATATTTTGACAACTGGTTTAATTCGCCAGCATTGCAGGCATGCCTCTGGAAACAAGGCATTGCATGTCTTGGCACTGTCCGCGCAAACCGGCTGAAAGGGTGTAATCTGTGTTCCGATAAGGAACTGAAAACGAAAGGAAGAGGGTCATCTGTTGTTTGTACTGCAGCAACAAACGGAGCCACATTGAAAGCTATCAAATGGTATGACAATAAAGCAGTCACACTGCTAAGCACCTATGCAGCAGTTGAACCAGAATGTGTAGTCAGAAGATGGGACAGAAAAGCCAAGAAGGAAATACACATTTCTTGCCCTGCAGCTGTGAAAGAATATAACATGTTCATGGGAGGGGTAGATTTGCTGGACTCCTTGCTGGCACTCTATCGTATACCTATTAGATCCAAGAAATGGTACCACAGAATATTGTTTCATTTCCTGGATGTTTCTGTGGTGCAAGCTTGGCTAACTTATTGTTCAGATGTGTGTAAGGATGGTATGGAAAAAAAGGACAGACTACCATTAGTTGATTTCAAGTTGCAGATTGCTTTGTGTCTCCTAAAAGCAGGAAAAAGTGAAAATAATAAAAGGGGAAGGCCATCAGGAAGCACTGAGACACAGCTGGTGGCTAAAAAGAAGAGAGGGCAAACAGCAAATGTACCTCCTTTTCATGTCAGAACTGACAATGTTGGCCACAGCCCCAATTCCGTCACCAACAAAGGGAGATGCAAACTTCCTGGATGCAAGGGGTACTCCAGAACTGTCTGTGAGAAGTGTAACCTACACTTGTGCCTCAATAAACATTCAAACTGTTTCAAAGTATTTCATGAAACATGAGTGTGGAGCTGTGATTGAGTCACGAGACAGAAGATTTTTTTTTTTTTCAGTAACTATATGTTTCATTGTATGTGTGGCATTTTCTGTATAAATTACACTTAACTTCATGAAGTTTCACAAATTTTGTTGTCTGCTATTTACTGTTTAAATATTAAATGTAGGTAGGGAGTAAAAAAAGGTGAAATAGATGTTGTTAGACATAAAAACATAGTTAAAAGATATATGTTGCCAAATGGCAACAATAAATGTTCCCAACCTTAATGGTGATTTGTTGCCAATTGGCAACATACCCATAAAACACTAACTAAACATTTTTTTGCCCAAAATTAACCTTCACACCACTTTTCAGACATGGGACAGCCACAAAAACCACTCCAAGAATTTTTTTTCCAATTATTTCATAAATGGCCCAATAGAGGGCTAAGTGTTTATACATTCAAACTGCGCTACTAATGAACGGGGTGGGCACGCGGTTAGTAGTGGATTTTTTTCGCTTTTCCAAATCTGCTAGTAGCAAAGTCACGCGTTTTCGTTACAGTAAGCGATGCCTAGAACCACTGTCGCATGTCGTTCTATTTATAATTTCTCTCCCTCCGTCATTCCTCCGTTTGTCTCTCACTCTTTCTTGGAACGAACACTCCTAGACTGTCTAACTGTTATAGTTAATTTCAAGGACGGAGTATGAAAAAGCTTGTAATATTGAGAGATGGTATCATTCACTTTGCGTTAAGGTTTTCTCAAAACCTGCGCGACTGTGGGCGATGGCGAAGACGTTGAGTACAACTCCTCTATTTTATCTCTATAGTATTTGGATTTTTATATTAATCTATAATATTTTATCTATTTGATCGGGATATCAGGGATCTTACTACATATCTCCCAACTTTAGAACATGCTTTCTGAAGCAAGTTTATAATCCGTGATACACATAGATCAAATTTGCTCACTAGGCTTTTTGAATATCCTGATTTTCGTCAAACGGGTGCTACTCAAGAAATCTGCCACCACATTTTGCGAACCAGGAATGTATTCCATAGTAAACGAATAAGGTTGGATGAGCAACGACCACCTTAATAAACGAGCATTTCCATGTTTGGCTTGTGCCAAAAATACTAAAGGCCAATGATCTGTTTGTACCACGAATGTTCTACCATAAAGATAGATCTGGAACTTCTTTATAGCCCAGACTAAAGCTAGACATTCTTTTTCACTTGTTGAATAGTTTTGTTCCGCTTTGTTTAATTTGCGGCTGGCATAAGCAACTGGGTTCAATTCCCCATCTGGTGAAGTGGACCTTTGTAACAATGAGGCCCCTAATCCCACATTACTTGCGTCCGTTCTTACCACAAATTCCTGACTCAAATCAGGTAATTTCAATATAGGCTTACTAGTGGGTTTTTCCTTTAGCTCATTATATGCCAACTCGCACTGTGCAGACCATTCAATGTTATCAGGTTGTCCCTTACGCGTTAAATCCGTCAGAGGAGCACGCACGGAGTTAAAATTTTAATATACTTTTGGTATAACCCACACAATGACACAAAGGATCGCACATCCTTCTTAGTCTGGGGTTTCGGTGCTCTCTGCAATTTCTCCAGGTTCTTGGGGTCAGGGGACATGCTACCCTGATGTACCGTATGTCCTAAAAATTCTAACTCTTTGCATCCACTACAACATTTTGTTGTTCTAGCAGTCAAGTTTGCCTCTCTGAGTCTATCGAATAGCATATCCAAAGAGTTAACATGTTCTTCAAATCTTTCAGTCGCGATGAGAATATCATCCATGAAATTCGTAATGCATGGATTTTTCACTGGATCCAACAATTTTCGCATCATCCTAGAAAACACACTCGGGGCATTTTTCAACCCAAACGGCAACATGTTGAACTCATAATGGCCTTCCGAGGTGCTAAAAGCTAAATAAGGTCGAACCTCAGGCTTTACTGGAATCTGATAATAGCCTTTGCTAAGATCCACCTTAGAAAAATATTTTGCCTTGTTCAGTCTGGCAAACAGTTGATTAGTATCAGGTAATGGATCCACCTGGCTTTCTGTGACAGCATTCAGTTTCCTTTAATCTATACACAGTCTATGTTCCCCAGATGGTTTCCTCAACAAAACCACACCAGAGCTATAAGGAGATTCACTGTGAGAAATAATCCCTTCTTTTAACAAGTAATCTATCTCCTCTTTCAAAGCATTTTCTTTTGCGAATGGGATAGTATAGGCTCTCATACAGATGTGTGTTGGGTCTACTAGTTTCATATCATATTCCAACAAGTTGGTGTGCCCCGGTTTGTCCGTTAACACGTCCGTATGATCTTCCAGAACCTTTTGAATCCGCTCCCTCTGATTTTTCGTCAAGTGTTTACTGACTTTGACCTGTGCAGGTGTTTCACAGGATTTTAAGGTATTTTCGTGAGAGGCGAGTTGTTCGTTTTTCATCTCCGTTGCGATAGCCAAGGTCATTAAATGTGTCCCTTCCTGGTTTTGTCTATCCAGATACTTCTTTAGGAGGTTCACATGATAGATTTTCTCTTTCCCTTTCTTATCTATCTGATAATTAGTTCTAGACACCTTTTCTAGAACCGTGTATGGACCTTGCCATCCGATTTGTAATTTTTTGCTGCTGTCGGGTAGTAGAAGAAGCACCTTCTCTCCCACAGCTAGTTCCCAATCCTTCGCTTTCTTATTATAGTATGCAGCATGTTTCTTCCTGGCTTGTCTTAGATTATCATTAGCGAGTTTCCAGCCAGTTTTGAGACGAGTGGTCAGCTCGTTCACATACTGATATGATGAGGTAACAGTCTCTTCTGCCTTCTCATCTGTCCACGTCCTCAATAAGGCTTCCAATGGATCTTTGATGGATCTGCCAAATAACCTTGTTGTCTGTTATTTGGCCTGCTATTTGGCGGACCTAATTTTCATGGCACCGGTAATTATCATGTAATTGGGAGTATGGTGGTGGTGACTTTTCTTCCTTTTGTCATCACACAAGAACCGTCCACTACCAACTCTTTTCTTCGGGTTTTCTCCCCGCAGTTTCCGTTTCAAAGTGAGAGAACTTCGCTCTCTTTCATGCTCCTCCAGTTCCCGGTTTTCCGACCAATGGAGTATCGGGTGGGACTGGGTTGAAGTCACTTTTTTGCGCAATCCGCATAGTGGCCATTTTACTTGGTTTATGTGAAGACTGTGTGTGAAAAGGAGTCCTCCTATCCACCGTGTCTACTTTATCCTGCTTATTTCTCTTTTCAGGCCTGTTTCCACCGTAGTGTTTTTGTTGTTCCTGTTCATTTTCCCAACGTGTGGGTGTTCCCTTGTGGCATTGGTCGCAGGCCTCCACAAATTCTGCAACATCTGCAGCTACGCCTAACCAATAAAATTTTTGAGATACTTTTTGACAGGTGGTACCTATTTTCTCATGTCCACCGTCTGATCCCACATGTGATCTTTTTATCACTTTCTCCCTATATGAAGTGGGAAGTAACAGCTGTCCGTGACCATTGGAACTAGTTCCAGCCTTCGTATAGATCAGTTTATTCTTCATATAGTAGTCTCCTTTGTTCGGAGGTGTATGGCCTTTAAGCAATTTCTTGAAACACGGCTTGAGTGACCTATCCTCAGCCTGTGCCTTCCTCATCTCCACTGGATTTTCTTCCTCCTTCCTTGACTGTGACCTGGTCTGTACTGTTGCCATGACCACAGGTCTTTTGAGATTTCCCAAGAAGACGTACCTACACCCCAATATCAGAGGGTAGATTGGTTCGTTTATCACTGCTGCTCTAATCACTCCTTCCACATAGCGAGTTTTTACACTTATTCTAGCAATGGGAAGTGTCATGGTTGCTACGTCCTTAGTTGCCCCTTGGATCTCCACTGTTTCCGTGGTGTATTAATCTGGGTGCACCAGGTGAGAGCTCACGACTGAGTCAAAATCCAATCCTGTATCATAAAGGCACCTAATGGTGGCCCCGTTGCATACAACATCTTCACAAACTGGGGGGTGATAAGGTTCCTGCTGTCCAGTAGGTTTCTCCTTTAATCCCTTGTTCCCCGTTTTCATTGCAGCGAAGTGAGGAGGTTTCTTTTTACAGTCTTTGGTGTCATGATTGTCCCTCTTACACCATTTACACCATTTCCTTTCTTGGTTGAAAGGTTTTCTTTCAATGAATTGCCAGTTCCTATCACGTTGGTCATAAATAACACATAAGGAAGGGAAACCCGAGGCCTGTAAACCTTGTAATTGTACCCTTTTTTGTATTGATAGCGGTCCGTGACGGACGGGTTTTGGTGGAAGTCTCCCATGATGATAATAATTATATAAAGGAACTTATTATATGGCACTAGGGTCAGCCTATTATTAGTGGATACGATTTTACGTCTCAGTTACTGAAGTGGAATATACTTCAATTGGATAGAATGCATAGGCCAACAGTGATAGTATTCAATAGCGCAATTTCACTTGACAAAGTCCGCTAAGTTGAGAGTCCACAGGTTACATTTATTAACGGCATACAAGTTCAGTTAAAACAGTTCATGATCAATCAAGCAAATACATCCTACAAAAACGTCTCATGAGTTTACCTTATTGTAGTCGTCCTACCGTCAAGATTATTTACACGTGATTCCATAATCCGGTAACGAATAATTTGACTCCCGATACATTCTATCCAATTGAAGTATATTCCACTTCAGTAACTGAGACGTAAAATCGTATCCACTAATAATAGGCTGATCCTAGTGCCATATAATAAGTTCCTTTATATAATTATTATCATCATGGGAGACTTCCACCAAAACCCGTCCGTCAAGGACCGCTATCAATACAAAAAAGGGTACAATTACAAGGTCGTCACGTCGTAGCTTAACAACGTGAAGACGTCATCCTAAAATCTAGGTGACCTATATTCTTTGCGTTCAAAACCCTGAACCGCGAAAACCCAATAACATTGAAAACATACCTTCACGTTGGTCATACCTTGGCCTATCATAGTTGGGTTTACCTTTGTTATATTTGTCCTTATTTTCAAATTTATTTTTGGTTTGGTTTAGGGGGGCCTTTATTATGGTCTAATTGCTTCTTCTTCATGCCTGCTATCTCAGACTGGGCTGCCTGATATCGTTCAGCCACATTAAGAATCTCCCCCAGTCTCTCAGCACCCTGTTTCGTGAGAAATGTTCTCAGGTCTGGAGCCATGGACTCTCTCAACTGCTCCATCATAATCATTTCCTTTAAATCTTTGGTTTTCCCCAGAGCAGTCCATTTCTCCAAGTATGTATCTAGGCGTGCAGAGAACTGGTGGTAAGTCTCCCCAGTGAGTAGTCTAGCATTTCTAAATTTTTTCGGTAAAATTCACTATTCTTTTCATACCTAATCAGGAGAGCCTGTTTCAGAATGTCATAGTCTTCCTGATTTTCCTTACTCAACTTTGAATATACCTCATACGAGGTTCCCCTAAGCCCCTGGGATACTTTCAGACTCCACTTTTCTTTTTCCAACCCATACGTTGTAGCTAGTGTCTCAAATCTACTTAAAAATGACTCTATGTCATCATCTTTTTCGACAAAAGGGTCTAAATGAAAACTCATGGCTGAGTTGGAGGCCACCTGGCTTGCAGCAGAGTTGGAATTGGATGGGCTGTTACCATTTTCAGGAGCATGGCCTTGCAACTCTAACTCCCTTAGTCGTAGCTCATGTTCCCTTTGTAATCTTTTATCTTCTCTTTCAGCCTCCATCTGTAATCGTTTTTCCTCCTTTTCAGCCTCCATCCTCTTGGCCTCAGCCTCCAATGTCTTCTCCTCCAACTGCAACCTTTTTATTTCAGCCTCCCTCTCAGCCTCTAATTTCTTAGCCTCCCTAGCATCTTCTAATAAAATTCTTTTCTCCTCTGCCAATCTATCAGCCTCTAATTTCCTTTCTTCGGCTAACCTCCTATCTTCTCGTTCAATAAACTTATCACACTCTGCTGTTACGTATGCAATCAGACCTTGCCCCTCCATTCCCATTTCCTTCGCAGCAGATCTGAATTTGGCCAAGTCTGCCATCTTGTTGTTAACACCAAATATGATTAACTAATCAAAATAACCAACAAATATTTCTAATTAACACAATAACAATGGGCAGTGATAGTTCACCTAACTCTCCACACTTATTTACTTTTACAATTTTGAAATCCCGGAGCGAGCGTCCCAATATATGTGGTGGGTTTAGATGTTAAAAGGTTAAGTATTAATTGTCTACAGATGTGAGGTCAGCTATGCAAGTCCCTGAGTCTAATAGTTGATGAAGTTGTTCTCAGGGTACCTGTCTGCTACCACCCTACGACTTCAATCTGCTATATATTTTGAGCCTAATTATATGTTATGGTGTCTGGATGTTATCTGGCTAGGTGTCTAGGGTAATATGCAATGTAATGTTAATAAAATGACAACAACTACACCTATAACTTAATGAACAAGTAATTAAACAAGTCACTGGGTAAATTTTGAATGATAATATTTTTTACAATTTTATTTTCCTGTATCTCAATTGCTGGGATACAGGACTGTTTAAACTCAAAATATAAGGCAATTTATTTACAGCAAAGTAATTTAAAACAACAACTGTGTCTGTTACTATTAATCTAAATTGTTTCTGACTGGAAGTGTTCTGATGAAGCAATAACTCATATGAAGGGATACGCTTCTGAGGAACGACTTGTATCATCATGTCAAGAATACTGATTGATATAATAATGATGGAGAGTATGTTTAAATGAACTAACACTCGCCCGTGGACAATTGAGCTTAACTTTATTTCCGGAAACACTGTGATGTCCTTCTCACAACCACCTTCTTCCCGACTGCAACGTCTGAACACTGCTTCAGAACTCTTTGGATTTAAGGCAAACAGGTAATTTTTGCCTCGAGCTGGCAGCTTCAGGAGTACGTATATTTTGGTATGTGGCTCACTGATTGTTTCACGATGGAACCCTGAAATCAGAGGATTAAGGCCTCCTCAGAACATCATACACCTATCTCCATCTCTAAACAATTAAACATTATCAACAGTTTCAAAATCAGTGAAGTTGCTACATAAATAGCTATCGTTCCTATCTGATGTGGTGCCCTATTCATCATCAGGTAATCTTCAAACATCCGTTTGATACATTCCTTCTCATAGAAGAAATTATAGTTAATTATATAAAGTCATGTGCAAACACTGTGACTTGCTGAAAACGGCCAGTGCTTTGCTGGCCTACCACTTATAATAATGTCATATTTTATTTCCAACTATGTCTTTTCATTCTCTCCCAAAGTTTAAGTAAGCCTGCCTGGCTTTTAAAAGAAATGATAATCTTCCCTAATTTCACTTGTGGCATAACACAAAGTGTTGAGTTTGGCGCCTTTCTGTTGTAGCCTCTACCCATCAATAATGCATACACATTCAATAATACAAATACATATCAATAATAAGGTTTATATAAATGTTTATCTTACCGCATCAATGATATAATACACAAATTAGTAGGTTAACCGGCGATCAATGGTCACATTCAGATCGCCACTGATGCAGAACAGCGAAGGCACTGGTCATGTATTCCTTGCGTCTGATGCTAACACTACTTGTGAAAGTTAAATCTTCGAGTGGCAACTAACGCTGGTTTTAAATCGTTTTTATTACTCCTATTAGTCTATTCTACCACAGCCAATCGAATTATGTTATGCCCACTAGCCTCTTTTTTTCAAAAATAAATTACACTTTCAAAAATGTAACGTCCCCCCTCTCCCCAGACTGGCAAAGTTGAGTGAGGACATCAATGCGTCTGTCTCTCTGTCTTTTCTTTACAATATTTCTGTTATTATCTAAGCGTTTTTTTTTTCTGTAAGATATTATAACATTATGGGTAGTATTGTCTTCTAATAAACAAATATTATCATTTTATTTGTCAATTGTCCTTGCTTTTATTTTATTATTCATAGAGGTTTCTTTGGCCACCCTTTCTCCACCCTTCTCAATTTCAGTATCACACTGCATAAGCTATCTTTTCAAATGTGCCTCCATGCAAATCCCCCACTTACATCTCTCTCTCTCTCTCTCTCTCTCTCTCTCGTTCGTTTCTAAACGAAGGAACGCGTTAGGATTTCATCAGAAAATACTACCACTGTATACAGGAAATGCGAGCCTGTCTGTGTGTCTATACTAATCGTCTCCCTATCTAAGTGTTTATACATTCAAACTGCGCTACTAATGAACGGGATGGGCACGCGGTTAGTAGTGGATTTGCTCCGCTTTTCCAAATCTGCTAGTAGCAAAGTCACGCGTTTTCGTTACAGTAAGCGATGCCTAGAACCACTGTCGCATGTCGTTCTATTTATAATTTCTCTCCCCCCGTCACTCCTCCGTTTGTCTCTCACTCTTTCTTGGAACGAACACGCCTAGGCTGTCAAACTGTTATAGTTAATTTCAAGGACGGAGTATGAAAAAGCTTGTAATATTGAGAGATGGTATCATTCACTTTGCGTTAAGGTTTTCTCAAAACCTGCGCGACTGCGGGTGATGGCGAAGACGTTGAGCACAACTCCCCTATTTTATCTCTATAGTATTTGGATTTTTATATTAATATATAATATTTTATCTATTTGATCGGGGTATCCGTGATCTTACTACACAGTCATAACTGATTATAGGAATAATGCGCCCTCTATTTTTCTAGTGTTTTTTTCGGCGTGTTCTCTTTTCTTCTGCTTGTTAGGATACTTTTTTTTCGGCCAATCTGAGGTGTCACCGTAGGGAGCATCTCCACTTGGTGTGATCGGCAGCTTCATCCTCCCATGTAACTGAATTTACGTCCAGTGCCCTCATGTCTCTCTTGGACACATCTTTGAGGCTCAGCTGCGGTTTCCCGCCTGATCTTTTGTCATCTGCCAGTTGTTCCTAGAAAATATCTTTTAGAGTGCGATCATATTCCATGTGGCAGACATGACCAAGCCAACGTAGTCTGCGCTGGAAAAGCAGTGTATACTAACTTTGAAGACAGCACCTTCTTATTATTGCATGGTGTAATGTATTCTGTCCACAGTTCGGGTTTGACCCTAAACCCCATGAACCTAATAGGGAACGCGGACAGTGGCGGAACAGCACCTAATTGACTGCCCAGCTTGAAGCTGGCGGTAGTTGTTTAGTGAGATTCTAGAAACTCTCCCACTGTTGGAAGTAGCCCCTGGCGCCAGGCCCTACGCCAGTTGGGCGAGATGCTTATAACTGGTAAATGCTACTTCCCGTGTTGTGCCGACAACATCGGGTGAAGCTGGAGTGTCCTACCCAGGGCGCGAGCTTGGGCATGTTATATGGAGATAGAAACCGGTGTCCACGCATCATGTTTCCCCTCTCTCCACGTAGTTAGTAGGTCCAAACAAACGGCAGTAGCTGATACAGTTTGGTGTCAACCACGTCGCAGGAGTTGCCATAATAATGTTGAATCAACTTTAGATTGCTTCAGAGACTGTGACTCCAAGTTTATCATCAGGGTTTATTGCCGAAGCCGCTCCCGTAAACGAATATTCCCGCAAGACAGCTGAGGTTTGAAAGCAGAGGTTTACTCTTTCTTAGATAGGCTACTAACCAAGGATCGCGAGCCATATCTGCCCGAAACTGCTGGTTTTAAGGCGTCAGTGGCTCACCTTCGGCCCTTCTCCCGTCAGTGGAATACGTTCCGCCAGACTCAAGTTGAGAAACACGGAAGGCCGGGGGCTGGACATGACTGTCAGAGGCTATTTGAGGCGCGTGCCGTAGAAGCATTTATCTACAATGGAAGCGTGATCCCCACTACAACTCCCAGCTATGACAACCTTTGGAACCAGACTTTTATTATGGTCATTCTAAAGTAATGTAACAAAATAACGTATGTCATTTGTTTCAACATTTATTTTTAATACATTTTTGTCTCGTTTTGGCGAGGGGCGCCCGGTTCAATTTAAACACAGGGCGCCCATCCGTAATATTTGGGCGCATGTCCAAATTAAAACAAAACCTTTTGGTCCTGTTTATTGTGTATTATTTTTGAATTAGTTTTTTCGTAATGTGTCTGCTTGTGATATACTAGTATTATCAGTTACAACTTACCACTTAAGCCTTAAGACTGATTAATTACTTTAAAAAAATATATAAATAACATAATGTAACTTGATACTTGATATAAAATAACTTATTTGTTTTTAAATAAATCTGACTTTTTTAAACAAAATAACATTTCTACTTAAAATAATCTGAGTGCTGCCAACATTAAAATAATAAAAATGTGCTGTTATTTTGAGGAAGGAAACAAACTGTTCTGTCATCCGGTGTACAATTTTGTGTTTTTCTTTCACTTAAAACATTTCACTGTTTTTTCAGTTTAATCTAACCCTGAAAATGTGCGGGGAACAACATTTTTTTTTTTTTGAAGATTAAAAAAAACAAACTAGCAGCGGATCCAGTTAAAATGTTATGTGCTCCAGCGCCGCTCCAGTTCCGGGCAAAAAATCTACTGCTCCACTGCTCCGAGCTCCAGGCTCCAGGCTCCGCTCCAAAGCCCTGCCAGAACTACTTCCAGTACATCTATTGATGTTGATCTCATAGCACCTGCTGTTGCTGTCATGGCTTCATTGTCTCATTTGTCTAATTTTGCCTTCATGGACTTGAAGCAGAGTCATACACACTGCTGGAATAATCTATTTGTCCCCTAATGAAAGATTAGCAAACCTTGAGCATAAGTGTATTGTTGGGCCCCAATCGCTTTTCCTTTGTGATTATTTGCATATTAATCAGGCCCCTACAGTCTTCTACGTGGTCTACATGTTTGTTAAAATTTAGTTGATTCTAATTTTATTGATGTGGTAGTACATAAATATACTCACGTATGTATAATAAAATTTCTTTCACAGGTAGCCAATCTGAACATCGAACAGGACATTTGCTTTGAAAATTCAACCAATCGGATTCGAGGACCCAGTCTGACGAGTTACAATATAACTACTGAAGTCTTGTAATCTTAACCTGATGCACTTTTAAAGATAAAGTTGAAATTACACGAGAAAATGGCCAGCAAGTCAATGAAACACAATCGTTATAAAATAAAAGCCAAAAAAAAAAAAAAAAAAATAGAAATTAAAATGGAAGACACAGAGTATGTATCACTTTAGAATAAGTGTTGATAATGTGTGCTCCGAAAATAGATTCGTTGGTCTGTTTGAATGAATATGAAATGTTAATACAGGCGGAGCTTAGAGAATGTTTCTTATATATTAGCGTGATGTCCTACTCTTTGTATTTAAATCACTGTGAGTTAAGTTTAGCTGAATTTGTGAGCAAGGCTGTTGAGTGCAAATAGTCGTCGAGTCAAGATGCAAGTTGTGCAGTGTCGACTGAGAGTCGAGTATGAGGGACATTAAAGTTCAAACATCTTTTGATATTTTGCCAGAGGATATATTTTGTCAAATAAAAAGAAAGATTATCTGCCATTTTCTGTCTTTCTAGCAGCAGTATCGTGTTTGCCAATAAGCGAGGTGGTTTTCATCTAATATTGTAGTGTTGTAATATCTGCTGCATTGATTTAGTGTGGTAATGCTCATGGAAGCAGTGAATTTGTTGAATAGGAGGCTAATTATTTTATTGTAACTACTTGTAAAACATTATCCATTTGATGTTATGATGGGATGACTGATTCATAAAATTATAATGAATACTGACTAGGCAATAGTTATTACATCTTATTCCTTCATGTGCGTCGGTGTTTCCTTATAGTTGTTAACTATAACTGTAAGTTATTACTTCATTTGCGTTGGTGTTTCTGTATAGTTGTTGACTACAACTATATGTTATTACTTCATGTGCGTTGGTGTTTCTATATAGTTGTTGACGATAACTGTATGTTATTACTTCATGTGCGTTGGTGTTTCTATATAGTTGTTGACGATAACTGTATGTTATTACTTCATGTGCGTTGGTGTTTCTGTATAGTTGTTGACTATAACTGTATGTTATTACTTCATGTGCGTTGGTGTTTCTGTATAGTTGTTGATTACAACTGTATGTTATCCCTGGATAACACGAAATTGAAACTGTCTGACACGGCATTGGCTACTGTTGTTGCTGCTGTGAGTCTTTAGATATTTTTTCCCCGTGTCATTTTTAGGGATCGTGACGCTTTAACTTAACTGAGGAATTGGCTGAAAAAACAGGGAATAAACAAAATCCAATGTAGATAAACTGTCACATGACATAATAACTGCCATCAGCGGTGTCAATACCTTGTCGAGGTATGGCGGCTTGCGTACCCTGATTACCCCCAGAGCTATGCCAGCGGGAGTTTTACTCCTGGAAGGTTCTACCAGGCTGGACAGCTTTGCGCGGGCAGGGGTCAGACTAAAGCAGACACCCTGGTCCCCCAGGTTGGGGGTTTTAGCATAGGGCTGACACCCCTGTCTATGTAAAAATAAACAAAGTTACGGAAACGACAACAAATGAACAACCTTTGCTGCGGGTCGGACATCCGGAGTCTGAGGCTTGTATGACTGTCAGTGGTGAAAGCCGAAAGGAATCCACTGATACGAAAACGGACATCCTAACCGCAAAACGTGAAACAAGAATATGATTTTGGAATGTCAGGACAATAAACGAGACGGATAAACTAAAACAGGTCACAGCAGAAAGAGAAACCTTAGATTACACATTCTAGGGATAAGCGAGAGCAGATGGACAGGGGCAGGAAAAGTTAAAACAGCAACAGGAGAAACAGTACTTTACTCTGGAAGAGAGGATGGACAGCACAATGAAGGTGTAGCCATTATTCTACAGAAAGGAATAGAAAAGACATTACTGGAATGGAAACCCATCAACAACAGACTGATAAGAATAAGATTGAGAGGGAGATTCACCAACACTACAATAATACAATGCTACGCACCAATGAATAACAGCGATGAAGAGGTCAAGGATGAATTCTATCAACAACTGCAGAAAGAAATGGAAGACACACCTAGATATGATCTTATCGTAGTAATGGGAGACCTCAATGCGAAAGTTGGAACACACAATACATATAATGAAAGAGTAATGGGGAAATTCGGCAGCGGAACAGCAAACGAAAAACAACTTGGCGGAGGACTGTGGAGGCTGAGATGCAAAGAATGAACCAGAGTTGGAGCACTGTACGAAGGATGGCCACCGACCGAGTAAAGTGGAATCAATTTGTTGTTGCCCTACAAGATGCCACCAGACGTGATGGCCACAAACTGCTTTGACGGTCGGCGGCTGAGGATCAAAGAAGAAAGAAATGACATATTAAAAAAGGATAACTTCTTAGTCTTGATCTTGCTTACACTTAATTAATGAACACAGCTTCATGTATGTTAGTTATGTCTATCATTACTATATGTTAGTTATGTCTATCATCACTATATGTTAGTTATGTCTATCATCACTATAGGTTAGTTATGTCTATCATCACTATATGTTAGTTATGTCTATCATCACTATATACATTCAATGGGCTTTCTTGCAGCATACGAATTCCACTTTATTTACAATTTATACGTCCTTAAAATATAACACATTCCACTATGATGATAGGAAACTCTTTACAGAGCGATACAACAGGAGGCAATCTGATCATCAGAAGAAGTCCCCCCATCAGACAAGTGTTTCGGCCCAGTATACTCCTTTACACTCTAAGGGGGGCGGGCCCACTTGGGTCATGACTCCCAAGCGTCTCAGCCTCCTGTTGTCTTGTATCGAAAATGAACCCATTTCACTTATGGTAGCAACTTTAATCCACAACTCCGCCAGCCGTGGAGGCAATTGTGAAAGTAACAAAGAGAAGACAAATTATTCCGTTCGTTCCGTCGCACACACTGAGACACCATCGCGAAGCCGCCGAGCCTAGCCACTGAAATTCTGACACTGACACCTCCTATAATATACATCGTCTGTTGCCCCTCAGTCACAGCCCGCTCACTAGTACACCACAAAACTCAGCGTTTTGTGGACTTAGAAAAATTCCTGGTGTTTTCTGTACCGCAGCGTTTATTGTCACGATTTCCATTGCCCATTGCGGTTGTTCCACAGCCAGCCTGATGCCTTTTCGGCAGTTTCACTAAGCCTCTTCAGTGTCCTTGTTCTCGCCTGTCCCTTCAACCCCAACAGTTTCAATAGATCATACATTGATGCAGCCACAAGCCCTCTTGCGCCCACTTCAACAGCCATGACCCTTGTAGTGAACCCCTCGTGTCTCAGATCCGCGGCCAGATCACTATATTTGGCCGCTTTGAACGAATGTTGCTCGTCTAATCTGGATTCAAATGGCACGGTCAGTTCAATCAGTATGACCTGAAGCGTTGAAGAAGAATGAAGCACTATATATCCGGCCGTCTCCGCGATTTCCTGATACTCTCTGGATATGCCCCTCGTCCAGGTAGGTCTACCGCCATCTCCCAGTCGTTTGCACAATCAAGAAGAGATGGTAAACTGCTACCTGGTTTACTCGGTTTGGGGTGTGCTGACTTTCCTGCCCTCAGAAAGTATGTATTTGCGGTGCTCGGCCTGGGTTTGCTGTTCGCCTTCATCCTTGCTAGATCTATTGTCGCAGCAAGCTCATTTAGCACTTTGTTATGGCGCCAGGTGTATCGCCCTTGCCCTAATGACACCTTACACGCTGAGAGCACGTGTTCGAGTGTCTGCCTCCCCTGGCACAGGGGGCACTGCTCATCATCCGACTTTCCCCATTTCACAAGGTTGGTGGCCGACGGCAGCAGGTCATACATTGATCTAACCACGAAGCTGAGCCTAAGAGGTGCCATATGCCATATATCATTCCATGTCAAGGACCTCTGCAGGGCTCCTTCCCATGTAGTCCATTGGCCTTGTTGGACCTGCTGCACTGCTTTTTGCAACCTCTTATCATTCTCAGCCTCTCGTATCTCATGAACAACCATGTCTCTCTGCGCTCCCTGCTTGATGCCTTGGACCACCAGCGGATGTCTCCATGACCAAATCCCCGTCTATTCGTCTGTGTGTATCCGATTACCTCCCTCAGTTTGAGTGACTCTTGGGCAGCATCAACAGCTTCTTCCACTCTCCACTTCCTTCCCGTTTTCAGTGTAGGCTGAATGGACTTAACCACGTCATCAGCTGACTCGCGTAGCATCATTGCAAGCCTTGCCTTTCCAACTTTGTACTCTTCAACAACTGACTTGAAAGGAAGCAGAAGTTTTGACTTTTTGCAGTACAGTGCTACATCTGACAGACCTGGTGGTACCCCTAGCCACTTTCTCATGAACTTGTTGACCTTTTGCTCTATAGCTTCGACTGTACTTGTGCTTATTTCATATATAAGCAGTGGCCACAGCAATTTCGGTATCAACATGAACTGGAGGCACCACAGTTTGAACTTTCCCAAGAGTCTGCTTTGGTCTATGATCTGTAGCCCTCTGTCTGCCATTTCTATTGTCTGTTGCACTGCCTTCGAGTCTTTTAATGAGGCATCGTACACCCTGCCAAGACTTTTAACAGGTTCCTCAATGACAGTAGGGATTCTTTGGTTGGAAACCACGAATATGTCTTCTGCTATCTTCCCTTTCCTGACTGATAGGCTTCTCGACTTCTTGGGTTTGAAGCTCATTCTGCACCAGCTGACTAGTTCATCCAGGCGTTCTAACATCCTCCGGGCCTGATGTTCATCTGATGTCAGAATTGTTGTGTCATCCATGAATGCTTTGAGCGGTGGCATGTGACACATTCCCCCAAGCTTTGGACCTATAGCCATTCCTTCGGCCGCATTGAGGATTACCTGCATAGCCATCACGAATAGTATCGGAGAGATGGTACACCCCATTGCAATTCCAACTTCAAGGCCAATCCACTTCGTTGTGTACTCTCTGGTTGAAAATCTGACAGCAAACCCTGCGAAATACAGCTTCAGCATTGCTGCAATCTCTTGTGGAACATGATACATTTCTAGGGCCTGCCACAACATCTGGTGTGGAACGGATCCATAAGCATTCGCTAGATCCAACCAGATTACATGGAGGTTTGTTCTGTCAGACTTTGCCTTTTGGATTGCTTCCCAGATCATTGTGGCATGCTCTAGACATCCTGGTGTACATGGGATACCTCCTTTCTGAATGGTAGTGTCAATGTACCCATTTGCCAGGAGGTATGTAGTGAGTCTTTTCGCCATCACTGAGAAGAATATCTTCCCTTCCACATTGAGTAGTGAGATTGGCCTGAACTGACTGATGTCTGTGGAATTTTGCTCCTTCGGGATGTAGACTCCGTTCGCCTTTCTCCATTCCTTGCTTACAAGCTGGGCTTTCCACGCATTCTTTAGTAAACGGAGCAGTCGTTTGAGCACTTCAGGGCATCTCTTATACACCACATATGGAACACCATTAGGACCTGGAGCTGACTTGCACCGAGCTTTCTGGACAATGCTTTCTACCTCTTGCACCGTTGGGGGCTTGGTGTTAAATTCAGCTCCTGGCTTACTCGGCCATTTAAGGCCTGCCATGCTGCTGAGCGGCTCATCTTTGCGACCATCTGAATATGTCATTCTAAGGTGTTCTTCCAGGTCTTCTTTCTTGATGTTTAGCGTACCCGACCGTGGCTGCTCAAACAGTTCTTTGGCAAACTTGAAGGGCTCCCTGAAGAATCTTTCCCTATCCCTTCGAGTCTTCCTTCTCTTCCTGCACAACCTTTCTGCTCTACAAAGGGCATTATGTTGGCCTTTCAGGTGCTCCCAAACCTGTCGTAACCCTTCCTTCTCTGTGGCAACTGCGTTCTTGAAAAGTTTTCGGGCATGCTTCTTCTGTTTCCTGATTTCTTCTATTTTAATTTGTCTTCTACTTTTTCGTGGTGGGTTACTTTCCCTTGCCTCCCTCACTCCGAACTCTTTGCGACAGTGCAGATATATTATGTCGCCGAAGATTTCCAGCTTCTTCTCCAAACTTATCTGCTTCAGGTTGTTATCCAACTCTTTTGCCAAGGCTTCGTCCAGCTGTTCCCAAAGCCCTTTTGCACTGGCAGGTGGAAAACTTGATTGCATCTCTCTTCCCGTCCAAGAAGTGTGTGAGATCATCATCAGGCAGATCAACTTGAATGTACTCAGCACTGTGGATTGACTCCTGGCTGCGTTCTTCTAACGTCTTATCCGTCGAGACAGAGCGCTGTTGATCTCCCCCAGATGACCTCCCACACCCCTTTTCGTTCGGTGGATTTTCATTCCTCTCTGAGTAGAGAACTCCCTACCACAGGCACATGGAAATTCCAGCCGTTGTTCAGAGCTCGAAGTCCGTGTAACGGGTCTGGTCGATTCCAATGAGGCGCCTGTGGATTCATCATTCTCCCCCCCTTTCGGTTGTTGTAGATTGCGTCCTTCACCCCAACAACGGGTGTGAAAAAGAAACTGCCTGTGGTTTTTTTTTTTTTTTGCCAAAAACACCCCCAACACTCAAATCCCCCTATGACTCCTGGTCCCAGCAAACAAGCCGACGGGTGGGTGTGGGACCCCCCCCCATCATTGATTTTGGGTCCTGTAGCAATTGAATACAGCTTACCCGGGGTGCTAACCGGTCAGCCGGTTTCTAGTCTTTCCCAGTGTCATCAAAACCCCAAAACCTCCAAACAAATTCCAGAAGTCAATCGGACACCTTAAATCAGCGTTGTGGGTGGGGGAAAGAAGAGGGAGGGGGGATGATGGGAACCCAAAACGACATGAAAATTCAACACTGATCGTCACTGGTTTGACCATGTATAACACACACACAAATGATAGGAAACTCTTTACAGAGCGATACAACAGGGAGGCAATCTGATCATCATAACCCCCCCCCCCTCACCCCCTACACCCCTCCCCTAACCACCCTCCAAAATTCACACCCCCCCCAACCCACCCACCCCGGAAACACCCACACAAAATCCCCAAAAAGTCCCCCCATCAGACAAAACATAACATCACCACCACCACCACTTTTGTCGGCATAATTACAATTTAAAACAAATCAACCCCATTTCACCCCACATTTATTCCCCACAATACTCCTTTACACTCTAAGGGGGGCGGGCCCACTTGGGTCATGACTCCCAAAGCGTCTCAGCCTCCTGTTGTCTTGTATCGAAAATGAACCCCATCCAAAGGTTGTTGAATCCCACCCCCACCCCCCACCCATGAATGAGGTTAACCCCCCAAAATCCCCCCAGAAAAACCCCTCCCAACCCACCCCCACACAAAACCCAACACATCCACAACTCCGCCAGCCGTAGCAAACTTTCTGAACCTTCCCTAACTCAAAGTCAATCGGTAGACAGGAGCGTGATTCGAACCAAGACGCACCTTGCACTCCAGAGACCAGCGCTCTAACCACTCTGCCAAACGGATGCTCTCCACCATAGATAGGCCCTCCAGGTGTCAGAAATGGTTGAGAATGCGTCTGTTAGTCCCCAGAAACATATTGTTACCAACTTTTTCGTGAAAAAACAGATCAACGGTGCGTGGAGGCAATTGTGAAAGTAACAAAGAGAAGAACAAATTATTACTCACAGTTTGTTACATTCCATCATGCTGCATTTTATGGAAATTGGATAGAATCTCTCTTGAACGATAAAAGATTAGTTGTAAATACCCGTCAAAACAACTTCATCGGGGCCGAAATCACACAGGCAGTAATTACGGTGGAAGTTTTTATTCCACGCATCAATTAATAGATTTAATGAGTTGGATACAAGCCTTGCTTTCATCTTAGACGTGGTCTGTATTTCCTGTGTTTATAGCTATTTGTTTAAGCGATGGAACAAAGCATTATGCACAACTTTTATCTATTAGTGCATAAAGCCTACCTGTAAAATGTATAATCTATATAGGGGCTAATGATGTGTCAACTCTATGTACGCTCACCGAAGGAAAGGGTTTTAAGTGACAACCTTAGGAGTACATCAGTATGACACGAGTGAACAAGCAAGATTTGAAATAAACCATAGACTGCACATTTACGTGTGATGTGAATCAATTCTCATTAAACGATAGCTTCAATGGTCAAATTAAAACCTAATTATCTATGTTCACTTCTCTCTTCTAAAGTTTCTGCAGCATAGTAGTTTTTCGTTCCGTCGCACACACTGAGACACCATCGCGAAGCCGCCGAGCCACTAAAATATGAGTCCCCCTTAACTTCAATATTATGTGCACACATTGCGATCCCTACACGAACTGACTATAAATGGGCGAGCCACGTGATTCATAATATATGGGGAGCCAGCGTATCATCTGTGTTTACCTGATCATTATTATTGGATCAATATATATACTTGAAGGGGGGATTGTTTTTTCTGTATGAATAGTAATTAACACATTGCTTACGGGGTGCTAACCGGGTCAGCCGGGTTGATAGTCTTTTCCCGAGACTAACATCTGTAAAAATATTCAGAGTCAATCGGTCTTTTCCTGATCGTCACTGGTTTGACCATGTAACTATGATAGGAAACTCTTTACAGAGCGATACAACAGGAGGCAATCTGATCATCAGAAGAAGTCCCCCCATCAGACAAGTGTTTCGGCCCAGTATACTCCTTTACACTCTAAGGGGGGCGGGCCCACTTGGGTCATGACTCCCAAGCGTCTCAGAAAATTAATCACTGTTGTCTTGTACTCGATGAAATGAACCCACTTATAATATAACATGGATGAGCCACGTGATTAACAAATATAACATATGTGAGCCATGTGATTCACAAATATAACATGAGTGAACCACGTGATTCACAAATATAACATGGGTGAGCCACGTCATTCACAAATATAGTTTTCTCATTTCTTGCACAATTGGAAAAGAATAATACTTCACATTGAGTAAACACACCCGTATCATTGAGACACCAGACACAATCTGATCACGTATCCACACAAAACAAAAACACGTCTGCACATCACAACATAAGTACATGCGTACGAATGCGCGACACATATTTAAAAAAAAAGAATTTGTTATTTGCTGCTCAACAAGCATCATAACACACACTATCACAAACCTCTCAGCTGTGACGACATTGAACGTTGTTCAACAGTTGATCAGACTCTATAGAATCCAACTTCGCCCAACGATTAAACGTTATGAATTCACGCAGGTACAATTGTTTCTTCAAAATAAACTATGCCCTTCAAAGTTTCAAAGTTGACAATGATCAAAAGCATCAACTGTAAGTTACAAAATATTATTACCAATTTTATTTGTGCTCCTTACGGAGCAAAGATCCCCCACAGTAGCTGGTGCAAATCAAGGAAGCCTGCACCAATCATTAACATGTACTTGAGGAGGTAGTTTCTGTGGCAATGTTTCTTGACATGATAAGGCTGATAGCTCCACCCCTTATGTTTACGTTGTAGGAAATTCCCGAGGGTTCAGCAGTCTTATTCTGTCTTTATGTCTTCACAGACCCCTCCGGCAACTACCTGGAGTCAATCATAAAATATGCAGGCTAAAAATGTCTCTATGAGAAACCCACATAAAGCAGTCACCAGCTCTTGCAGTTGTGGTTCTTGAAATCACCATTCTATATGCCGAGGTTGCCAGCCTCGTATGACTTGGACATCACCAACTTTGCAGATATCTTCACCGCCCATATGATTATCAAGTTATCTAAGAAATCAAAAATCGTTACGTCTTTTACATTTATAAATACAGATCTCTTTAACTGTCTGTCAGAAGTTTTCTGCACGTTTTGCAAGCTTGATGGCGATCGCTTCTGCGTATCTTAAGTGTTTTAACACAGTCTCAATCTTAGCAATGCCCCAGTGTCATTTCCCTGGGGGCCTCTTATGAGACAAAGAAAGAATATGTCTACTGTTTCACCCGACTTGACGGACAAGCCGACTAATATGTGGCTGTACATGAAGTTGGTAACCTCATCATGTCAAACAACTTGCCACAGTGTCACGAGAGGGTTGATGTTATTGAAAGAATACGATATCCTGGACAAAAAGTTGTATCAGATGATACCAGGATAGTGCCAGATAAGAGACTGGTCTTATAAGAAATACCCCCTTTTCAAAAGTAGGATCAAGCTGTATAAGTTTCCAGGTATGATGATATTATATGTTCCTGAATCCCTATTTGCTCCCTCTCAAGATCCTCCTATGATTATATTATTATTATTATTATTGTTATTATTGTTCTTGACTCTGCTAGGTGTATTAACAAAATTATTTACCAACAAGAACTTGAACTCAACTTAAATAGGTAAGTAAGTCTGCTGGTAAATATTTACAATTTATTTATACAGTTTCTCTTTTCTGTTTGAAAAGCTTGAAATGAAATCAAATTCAATTACAACATTAAATCAATAAACATTGGAAAATAATCAAAAAGTCTCAAAAGTCATTCCACTTGTTGAAGGTTATCACTTTGGTTAATTATCTCTGTTGGAAGAACATTTATATAATACTAACAAGTTTATGTCACTATTACTTGAATGTGAAGCTAGTACTGGGTATATCTATACCCACACTTTTCATCATAAACTGTGTCTTTATTAGAATCTTGATTTTTAATATAGGTGTGTCATCCGGATACGCTGACTAGTGGCTTTGTTTGGCCACTTATCTGTTGTTTAGAGATCTGTCACACTTCTGCCATGGACGGACAAGTTTTATGAAGTTCCTCCAGGCAGTAGAAACTGGGTATCTGGCCCTGTTGACAACAAGGGCCCTCGCACCACAGGGTCCAGCAAAGGTGAATGACTCTTTAAAGTTTGTGTGGTTTACAGGATAGAACCTGAAACAAAATAAATGTAACCCCTATATGGTCCATCACTATCCCATTATTACACAAGATGGGGATGATAGACAGTTTCAGACAGTGTGCTAGCAGATGCACAGGACAATTTATACCAGTATTACCCACATCCAGTTCACCGTGACTACACTTTCCCTCTAAATCCTTAGTTAGATCCATTTGTCCATGATCCGCCTCCATACAATGATTTGGTCTAGTATAAAATACTAAGTAATAACTTAAACAATCCATTAAACAATCACTTTCATCCTTCCTTACGTTCCTGGTGAGTGTGCCATTCCATCAAGAAATAATTCTTTAAATGCTTTTCTAAACCTACACATGACACAACACACGTTTGCACATCATTCTCAATTATATATACTAGTTTTCTAACACAGTCCTACATATATATAATATTAATCACTAAAATATATATATATATATATATATATATATATATATATATATATATATATATATATATATATATATATATATATATATACATATATATATATATATATATATATATATATATATATATATATATATTATATATATATATATATATATATATATATATATATATATATATATATATATATATATATTCTTTCTTACCCTCGGGCACATACAGTCGAGCTGTTAATGGTTATACTGGTCTGCTCTCAGATACAGAAGGCAAGGTACTGTTCACTAACACTTTTGCGCTCACTGTAATTTTGTTTTAAATGACTGGCCCAATTTGTTGAGAACACACGTTATTTATAGTGTGAGGTCGGGCGTCCGAGGGGTTTCCCTGCTCGCTAATATTTGCATCCGAAATTTTTTTGTAAAATCTGCCTAGGTGTGCAAATCAGGAAAAGTATGATTTTATTTATCTACATTATTCCTGAAGCGATTTTCTTCATCTAAAGCTTTAAATACGCTCTGTATTATTCTACACCTTCCTATCTACTAAGCTGTTACTTTCCTAAATGCATTTTATTCTATGCGTACTTTAAACAGCCAAATTATGGACAAACCTGAGGCCTCGATGCATTCAACCAAAGATTTCTCCCGTCCTATACTACTGGTCGTGAAAGTCTCTGCACATACGTGTAGAGCAACATTCCCGTTGTAGAATTAGAGACCTCTTCCAGGTGGTACTTCTTTCCTACTTATGTAATTAAATGGCATACTTCACTCGGTTGCACGGATTAGTCCTAGCCATTTTGTCTGTTCACTGCTTTAGTAAACACGGCAGAATGGTACCATCTGATTGGTCAATGTGGCAAGCAGTTATCATAAAGTATGGTGCCCGGTTTTGTCAGAGTACACAGAAGGACGTGATGTGAAAACAGACCAACTCACGACACACAGAAAACACCACTACAAGAACATGTGCATGTTTTGTGTAAGATTCCTGCATAGGTGAAAGCTGCAACGGTATCTCTATGCTCCACAGGGAGCGAACATGAAAATGATGATGTTGAATCTCAGCCGTGATAGCAACAATCAATGTCATTAAACTAACTTCCGCATACAGGAAAATAAACAATCCAATGAACGCTTGTATGTTACTTATGTACAGTGGCGGTTTTAGGCTTATGCAACTTAGGCTTTAGCATAGTGGTTGTGCACTGGCTTCCCAGCTCGGTAGTCCATGGTTCGATCCCCAGTTGAGGTGGGATTTTTTAGACCGCAAACGGCTCCGAGGTCAACCCAGCCTCATAAATTGGGTACCAAAGCAACTCTGGGAAGGTTAAGGCGGCCGGCGTGGTGCTGACCACATCACCCCTAGTGTGCCGATGGTCGAGAAAATATGGACCTAACACCGTAATCCCAATATGCCTCAATGGGCGTGTAACGGGATCTAACCTAGGCTTTAGCATAGGGCCGCGAGCTTTCAGGGCTGCGCACAAACATATGCTTCTCGATACAAGAAGAACAATTTTTTTTTTATAATAGGGCCTCTTATATTCACCGCTACTGCATGTCCAACATAAAGACGTTACTTCAGCTTAAGTCAATGAGCCATGAATACTGTGATATAACACGATGTAACCACATCTTGAGCCACAGCGCCTATTCGAACAAGAAGGCTTGAATATAAACTTGTGGATTCGAACAGCAACAGATTGCTTTTGTCTAAAGTACTCTGCTTCACTACCAGTTTGTTGAAATTTGTAGAATTCTCGTCATATGAATACGTTTTTCTGCTGTGGTAGTTATTGCACTAACAGTAGTAGTAGTAGTAGTAGTAGTAGTAGTAGTAGTAGTAGTAGTAGTAGTAGTAGTAGTAGTAGTAGTAGTAGTAGTAGTATTAGTAGTAGTGGAGTTATTGTTGAAGTAGTAGTGATGGAACTAGTATTAGAGAGAAGAAGTAGTAGCAGAAGCAGTATATGTAGTAGTAGCAGTAGAAACAGTAGTAGAAGTACAGTAGTAGTCGTAGTCTAAGTCGTAGAAGTAGTAGTAGTTGTTGTAGTAGAAGAAGCAGTAGTTGTAAGAGCCTAGATAGTAGAAGTAATAGGAAAGCAGTAGAGTAATAGTTGAAGAGGAGGTAGTAGTTGTATTAGAAGTAGTAATACTGTAGCAGCCTTAGTAGCAATAGTAGCAAATGGCTCAGTAGGTGAGGTGTAATAGTAATCACTGCCCCAGCATAGTTGTTGTCGTTAAGGTAATAATAGCAGTAGTAGATTCACGGATGATAGCGGTAATAATACAAACGGTAGTATCAATTTATGTAAGCACATATACAATGCTTAGACAGCGCAGACGGCACTGGCTTGGCCATGTCTGCCGCATGGAAGATGGTCGCATCCCCAAAGATTTCTTATATGGACAACTAGAGGATATCTAAATTTGCCGTAGCTCGGCTTTACATGGGTGAAAGTCGTGCTCAGAAAGCGATCGATTGGTCGATCAGTTTTCTTCAATCTTTGCTATTGACACTCCCACATTTCGACTACTGGAACCTTAACCTCTTTAGATAGGTACTCGCGAATTTCGCACGTTTTTTCGAACAACTCTGTCAACGGTTTTTTATTGACTGGATTAATGTCTCTACCACAGGTAAGTGGACAGTCTGGAATACCGTGAAACAAACAACCGTGAAATTGATACACTGTTCGCGATACATTAAATAAATGTAACTAAGTATTTGTTCCAGTTATCAAAGGGTTATCTACTTTTTTTGGCCTGTAATTTTCAAACTTTAGTGAAAACTTTTCTTCCAAGCAGCAAAGATGGTCCAAAAATGTTCTACCAGTCCTGCGCAAATGTTCCAATTTGTAGGTAAATATCTATTAACCAGTTTCTAATTTTGTTATTTTTGCAAGTGCACAATATTTCTTCAAATATTTCTTGCATGTGTCAAATGTTTCTTACAGTTGTCAAATATTTCTTACAGTTGTCAAATATTTCTTACAGTTGTCAAGTATTTATGCAAATGTTTTTTTCCAGTTGTCAAATATTTCTTCAAATGTTTTTTCCAGTTGTCCAATATTTATGCAAATGTTTTTTTCCAGTTGTCAAATATTTCTTCAAATGTTTTTACCTAGGCATTATTTTTGATCGCCGTCTGACTTGGAAAAAACAGGTTGACATAAATCGAATGAGAGCAAGACAAAGAATGGCAATTATGAAAAAATCTTGCTGGAACAACTTGGGGTGCAGATGAGAAAGTGCTTAAGACGTTGTACACAGGGCGAGTGAGGCCAGTTCTTGAATATAGAATAGCAGCATGGGCAACAGCAGCTAAGACAAACTTCGATAAAATTAGCAGACTCCACAATCAAGCAATGAGAATTATAACGGGAGGCATGAATTCAACACCATAAAAGAACTCGAAAAGATTACATGCCTCCAGAAAATGACAGATGAGACTGCAGGGCTCAGCAACAGGCCGAAAAATTCAAAAGACTAACAGACCACCCAATGTGCCATAGAATAAATGCTCTTAGAAGGCAAAGACTCAAACGAAGTAATTTTGTAGAATCAACCAAATCACAAATGAGAGCAGTATCCATAGATGAAATATCCACTGCTAAACCCATCTACACTGCACACAAGCTTCCAGTTTGGAAACAAAATCGTTTCCCTAAAATGATAGAAAACATTCCTGGAATTGAAAGTAAAAAGAGCCAAACTGCAATAGATAGAAAATCCATAGCGACAAAATACATAGAGAAACATTATCCATGCAACACCTGGACCCATGCGTACACAGATGGATCAGCAACAAATGCAACAGAAAATGGAGGTGGGGGTGTCTTTCTGACCTTAAGCACTGGTGCAGAAAAAAGGCTGTTAGTGGCGACAGGACGATTCTCCAGCAACTTCAGAGCAGAGGCAGAGGCCTTGAAAACTGCAACAGAGGTTATATTGACAGAAGAAAGGACAGAGAGACAAGTTGCTTTCTTTACTAATGCACAGTCAGTAATTGCAACGTTGAAAAGCCAAAATAATACAGACCTGGATGATCTCAGATTAGTGCTTCACAAACTTTGTCAACGATTCAAAAGTGTTGTGATCCAATGGATCCCATCTCATTGTAACACCACCGGCAATGAAGAGGCTGACAGAATGGCAAAAGAAGGTTCACATCTACCTCAGCCTGATGCAAGCATAACTTTTGAGGAGGCAAAGAGTTTTATCAGAATCAGTTACAGAAACAAATGGAATGTAGAACATCCAGGGCACACACAGAATGATGCTTACTACCAGCTCCACAGAAGAGAACAAGTGGTAATCTTCAGACTCCGCACTGGCCACAACAGATTGAGATACAATCTATTAAAAAAGCTAAAGAAAGGAACTACCGATCTGTTTAACTGTGGCACTGATAAAATGACTGCTGAACATCTGCTTCAAAGTTGCCCCTTATATGTGGTACAGAGAAAGTGCATATGGCCGACGCCAGCTCATTTCATGCAAAAGCTTTACGGGGATTCAAATAGCCTCAAACTGACTACTGCTTTCTTTGAGAACATTCTAGTGGACGTCTGAGAGTGTACGAAAAAGATGTTTTTTCTAGTTGACAAATATCTCTTCAAATGTTTTTTTTTTCTCCAGTTGTCAAATATTTCTTCAAATGTTTTTTGTCTACTTGACAAATATTTCTTCAAATTTTTTTTCCAGTTGACAAATATCTCTTCAAATGTTTTTTTTTTGTCCAGTTGTCAAATATTTCTTCAAACGTATCTTCCAGTTGACAAATATTTTTTCAAATTTTTTTTATTCAGTCGACAAATATTTCTTCAAATGTTTTTTTTTCTAGTTGTAAAATATGTCTTCAAACGTTTTTTCCAGTTGACAAATATCTCTTCAAATGTTTTTTTTTTTGTCCAGTTGTCAAATATTTCTTCAAACGTATCTTCCAGTTGACAAATATTTTTTCAAATTTTTTTTTTTCAGTTGACAAATATTTCTTCAAATGTTTTTTTTTTCTAGTTGTAAAATATGTCTTCAAACGTTTTTTCCAGTTGACAAATATTCCTTCAAATGTTTTTTGTCTAGTTAACAAATATCTCTTCAAATGTTTTTTTTTGTCCAGTTGACAAATATTTCTTCAAATTTTTTTTCTTGTTTTCAAACATTCTTCCGATTGTTTTTCCAATTATCAAATATTTCTCAAATGTTTTTCCATTTGTCAAATATTTCTTCAAACGTTTTTTCAAATTGTAAAATATTTCTTGAAACGTTTTTTTTCCCAATTGTCAAATATTTCTTCAAATGTTTTTCCAGTTGTCAAATATTTCTTCAAATTTTTTTTTCCAGTTGACAAATATTTCTTCAAATTTTTTTTTCTTGTTTTCAAATATTTCTTCCGATTGTTTTTCCAATTATCAAATATTTCTCAAATGTTTTTCCATTTGTCAAATATTTCTTCAAACGTTTTTTCAAATTGTAAAATATTTCTTGAAACGTTTTTTTTTCCAATTGTCAAATATTTCTTCAAATGTTTTTTGCAGTTGTCAAATATTTCTTCAAATGTTTTTTTCCAGTTGTCAAATATTTCTTCAAATGTTTTTTCCAGTTGTCAAATATTTCTTCAAATGTTATTTCCAGTTGTCAAATATTTCTTCAAATGTTTTTTGTCCAGTTGACAACTATTTCCTCAGATATTTCTTTAAACATTTCTTCAAATGTTTCTTCCAGTTGTCAAATATTTCTTCAAATGTATTTTTTCTAGTTGTCAAATATTTCTTCAAATATTTCTTCAGTTGGTTCTTGTAATTGCAAATATTTCATTAAATAATTCATGGATTTTCAAATATTTCTTCACATGTTTCTTGAGATTGTCAAATATTTCTAAAATATTTATTCAACTCGTTCCTGCAGTTACCAAATATTTCTTCAAATATTTCTTGCCCTTATCAAAAAATTTCTTAAAATATTTATTGTAAAATGTTTCTTGCAGTTATTAAATATTTCCTCGAATGTTTCTTGCAGTTGCCAAATATTTCTTCAAATATTTCTTCAAATAGTTCTTGCAGTTGTCACATATTTCATCAAATGACTAAACCGGTTGTCAATATTTCTTGCAGCTGTCAAATACTTCTTTAAATATTTCTTTAAATATTTCTTGCAGTTTTCCAAACTTTTCATTCAATATTTTTTCATTAAATATTTTTGCTGTTGTCAGTACTTGACGATTCAAATAATTCTTGCAGCTGTCAAATATTTCTTAGAGTTGTCAAACATTTCTCGTAATGGTCAAATATTTCTTCAAATAAAGACTGTACAGCGACACTAAAGCCTGTCTAGTTGACGCCGTAATCTAGTCTGCATATGACATATATCGCTACAGAGCATCGTTGTGTTCAATAAAACTGTCTATTTGGAATTGTCCAGCCTGGCCAATGACAGTATTTTTTTTGTTGGAGAATATGGCTGTGTGCGGGGTCACTTACATACCACTTGATGGACATTGGACTGAGTAGACTTATTACTCATGATATAATATAAATAATAAAGAAAACTACCCCGTTGACCAGAGCCCTTATCAATATGTAATTACATTCACCCAACAACGGAAATTCCATGTCATATTTTTACATCAAAAGAATAGTTGACTCCGATAATTACACCACTTCACCTCTCAACACTTTATATTCTCATCAATATCTACACACAAAATACCAGACAAAACCAAAATCCCTTACAACCACACCACGCTCATTAGCCATCTTCCTCTATAAAATTTATCAATTGTTTATATTTTCCTCTTTATCTCAAGAGTGCAGGATTTTATCGAGTTTTTGACGTCATTTTTTTCTCACGCCAACACACACCCATGAGTCATCATTAATACCCCCCCCCCCACCCCAGCACTCCATTAAAAATCCCACCGACCAGCTAACGACAACTTACGTGGTTTTGTTTTCTCTCACCCTTATATTCTCATCAATACCTACACACAAAACACCAGACAAAAACAAAAGCAATACCACCCGCACTCTCCATTAAAAACACACCTTGGCATTTGTATAAATGTTGTTTACATGTTGCATAAATATATATATATATATATATATATATATATATATATATATATATATATATATATATATATCTATATATATATATATATATATATATATATATATATATATATATATGTATATGTATCGCAGAGGGAAATGTCAAAGTTGTCCTCTTTTCACACAACATGCCTGGGAGGAATTCGCCGCATCTTTTGGCCGAATGCCGTCACCGGCCGGGATCTGCTTGCTCGTGGCGGGCAAGAGGACATGCACACCATCGTGGCTGGCAGACGCTGGTGCAGGGTTGGTCATGTCCTCAGGGGAGACCCCGGTGCCATCACGGGGGCAGCTGTGCTTTGGACCCCTGGGGGAGGGCGAGAGAGAGGCCGGCCGAAGACGGCTTGGCGGAGGGCTGTGGAGGCTGAGATGCAGGGGGTGGGCCAGAGTTGGGGCACTGTGCGAGGGATGACCACCGACCGTGCAAGGTGGAATCGGTTTGTTGTTGCCCTGCAGGACGCCACTGGGCGTGATGGCCACTGACTGCTTTGACGGTCGGTGGTTAAGGATCGAAGAAGAAGAAGAATGTATATATATACATATATAACATACATACAATATATATTTATGCAACATGTAAACAACATTTATACAAATGCCAAGGTGTGTTTTTAATGGAGAGTGCGGGTGGTATTGCTTTTGTTTTTGTCTGGTGTTTTGTGTGTAGGTATTGATGAGAATATAAGGGTGAGAGAAAACAAAACCACGTAAGTTGTCATTAGCTGGTCGGTGGGATTTTTAATGGAGTGTTTTTATGTTTCTTTATTCAGGTGTTACAACATTTATACAATATATATACAACATATATGTTGTATATATATTGTATAAATGTTGTAACACCTGAATAAAGAAACATAAAAACACACTGCTGAGTCATACAAAACACTTAAAATACCATCACAATACAACCACACACACACACGCAAATCCTATTAGTAACCTACTAGCCCACGCCGCCATTATTGATCTAATATTTTTCTTTATATAAATGTCACGCTCCACCTCCGTTATCGATCGGAATATTTCTCTATATAAAAAGTCCTCTCCACCTCCGGAAAAGAGGTTCGAAACCACCCTGCTATACTACTGCCAACCTCATGCACATCCTCGTATTATTTGCCTGGTACTACATGCTCGAGGATGCAGTAGTCCTTTTCATTTGTGTCTCTTCAGAGATGGAAACTACACGCGACCAGATGGATGTTGTCTCACTGATGAATCCAAGTACCAAATAAAATCACTCTGTGAAGATGATGCAAGATCTACTGATAACCGTAAAATAAAACAAAGCAAATACTTCACGAACATCATTATCAAAACTATTGTGTTACGTCCATTTCACATAAGTGTTAAGTGTGTGGACTTAACAGTCAAGGTCAACTTCGGACTTCAACTACCAGTCAATGTTGAACGGCTTCACGTTTTGTTTACTACAACACGTATATGGTAAAGCTGCTCATCCATGCAACACCCGAGGACCATAGTCGCTAACTCTGCTAGGGCCGGGAATTTTTTCTTATAAAAAGATAAGTGAACTGTTGTTCTATTCACCGTTGCATGTTGTAGTTGAGCCTTCCTTTAATATGTCCATATTTATACTTCATGTTTTCTGTTCCATGTACTATATTTAACGCGGGTTGGCTGGGTCGGTGACTCACGAAGGGTAATCCCAGATTCACTACAGGGCCTTCGTGGGTGTTCGTTAGGTACATTTTTGCAGACCTCCCTTAGTGGAAGTTCCCAACACATGGTTGCTGGAGGATTATTTTAGTCCACTGCGCTGGTTCTCTGTGAACTATATTCGTTTAGTTGTGACGTTGAGTTTTTATTGTTGTTATCGTAATAATTTCTTTTATGTACTTTATTTTCATGATGGATATTGTTTGTGACCGTCCTTCTCAACCTGACTATCACTTATTTCTATACACACTTTATGTTTATACCTTGTGTTGTTAATTGTCTAGTTTCTTCCTCGCAGCTGTCATTGCAAGTTTTGCAATATTATCTTTTAGTTCTGCTTTATTATTTCGTGGATTCCTGCGAATGTTTTCATCTGTTTCTTAGTATATTGTAGGTGTCACTATTGTTCTCGTTGTCTATTTCTTATGGTATCTATTTGCATGACTTATTACATGATTTTTAATGCATTAATAACTAATGTCGAAATAATAATTATAATATAGCATCTGTCTTAATCATAACATACTTGTATATTTCGACTAATTGAGTCACAGTGAGTAGGAAACATGGCCACTCTCGAATCCTTCATGAGGATTGGAAAAGAATTTGGTTATAAAGCGGATGCTTTACGAGAATTTGCTTTTACAGAATTAGCTAAAGCAGAAGAAAAGGCAGCAAAAGCAAAACAAGAGGAGGCTGAACTTAAGCGTGAACTAGCTGAAAAGGAAGCTAAATTAAAGCAGGAACTAGCTGAAAATGAAGCTTAATTAGCTGAAAAGGAATCTAAAGAGGAGGAAAAAGCTGAGAAAAGGCGTTTACAAGATAAAGAGATGGAAGAGAAAAGAATGCAATTTGAAAGAGAGATGGAGGAGAAGAAAGCAATGAACTTAGCACATAAAAAGGAAATGATGCTCCTTCACTTAGAGGAATTAAAATTAAGGGGTCAAAATGCAAACAACGGTAACTCCAATAATACTGCACCTTAAGATAAAAATTATGGCGGTGATAAATTTAAATTGCCTAAATTTAATCCACATAATGACGACGTGGTATGCTACCTGTCACGCTACGATAGTGTATGTGAGTCACGTAGGCTGGATAAGGCTCTATGGAGTGTAAAGCTGATGGCATTTTTGGTGGGAGAACCTTTAACTATTGTACAGACAACGGAGCAAACTCTACAAAAAAACTATGATAATGTCAGAGCTGCTCTACTAAAAAAAAATATCAGCTTACCGAGGAAGGGTACCGTCTGCGCTTTAAATCCTTACTGCCGGAAACTGGGAAAGATTTCGCTGATTTTATATGTAAAATACGTCTCACACTCGATAGATGGATAGAGTTGTCAAAAATAGAACATTCCTTTGACGCTCTTCATGATTTGATGTTGCGTGATAAAGTACTGTCATCAGTTAATGCGACATTCCTCTCGTTCTTACATGAACGGAAGCCTATGAATTTTAAAGATATGGAACACATTTGTACACAATTCTGAACTGCACTTCCTAATATGTTATATAGCCATTCATATATTAGAGAAGAATTGCCCGTTGCTTCGGCCATACAACACAATAATCACTTTCGAAGTCGATCACTCAGTCACGATAGAAACTTCAGAAAGGGAGATTATAAGAATTTCAATGGTTTCAAAGGGACACCATTTCGTGGTGGTTCACCTTCACAACATAATTGGAGACAGTCCAATAGGCCATATAATTTCAATAAAAATAATTATAGAAATTCTCAAGGTGATAATTACAACAATTATGATCGATCACGTTCGCCTTCAGTTTTTAATAAACATAACTCACCGAACCGAAACTATGGTACAAGGGACAATAGTCATCACAGTTATTGACGTTCAAACCAAAATGGTGATCGCAACAGATCAAATAATTGTAACAATTTCAGAGATGATAGTCGAAATAGATCCAGAGGTAGAGACAGAAATTTTAATAATAGACCACATCGCCAGGCTAATTCTGCGCATCATGATCTTCAACCTAATATAGATCAGGGTACAAATGTTGATGTACATAATGCGTCTTCGTGTTCTTTGGATTTTGAGCAGGCTAAACTTTGTCATGAATGCACAACATTGTTCCAGCCCGAGGCGATCACGACGTTGAGTTGCGGCCATGCCTTACCAAGCCTCCATGCGATGCCTACCGCCATGTCAGCATCTACACGACGGAAGAGGGTCTCTAACGTTACACAAAGGATTTGCCAATAAAATTCCCGTGTCTATTTTATTTGACACTGGATGTTCAACCGTGGGGATTAGACAATATTTGGTTCACCCGTCATTAGCGACAGGGAAAAGTGTGAAATGTTACCTTCGGAGGCACAGTTGAAACATTCCCAACTGCGATTATAGAAGTAGATACACCAATTTTTACAGGGAAAATCCATGCTTGTCTACTTCCTTCACCAATATGGGATTTAATAATAGGTCGTATACATGTGTTAAAGAGTGTACCCCACAACAGATTGCTACTTGGGAAAGCAACATATGCATGCTGCTTATGCAGTTGTCACTAGAGCGCAAACTAAAGATATGTTGCAGGTTACACCAACCATATCTCCTAACAATAATATTACTGATGATCTTGACTCCACTATATCACGAGAGTCCTTTATAGAATTACAACATAATGATGTTTCATTACAGAAATTTTTTATGTTGGCTCATCGTAATAGATTAACTAATGAAACAAATCTTAAACATTGTTTTGTACTTAAGAACGGGGTGTTAGTTAGAATAGTACGTAATGCTACTTCATCCGTACGTTCGCAAATTTTGGTACCCACTGACATGAGAGCGCGTATATTACGTCATGCTCATGACTCCCAATGTGCGGGTCACATGGGTTTTTCACGCACGAAATCCAGAGTGCTATCTTCATTTTACTGGCCAGGTGTTCATAGAGATGTAAATCTCTATTGTCGTTCTTGCATTATATGTCAAGATGTTAATGTACGTGGTCCGCGTCACGCAGCTCCTATTCAAGCTGCTGACATTCCTGTTCGACCATTTGAAAAAAACGGCTATCAACATTATTGGACCTATACAGCCTTCTGCTACAGGACACACATACATCCTCACATGTATTGACATGTGTACTCGTTGGCCTGAGGCTATACCACTTAAGAGTATTTCATCTGCTGATGTTGCGGATGCGCTATGGCTGATCTTTTCTCGTTTAGGTTTTCCGAAGAAAATCTTATCTGACCATGGTGTACAGTTTGTATCTGAACCTATGTCCCAGGTAATGGCGATGCTAATCATCGACTGATCCCTTAGTAGCATATAGCACGCCATGTCCAATGGATTAATTGAGCGCCAAAATAGGACACTTAAACAGTTGTTAGGTAAAATTACTAATGATCATCCTCAAGATTGGGATATAGTATTGACCGCAGCTCTCTTCGCTTATCGCGAGGTGCAAAATGAAGTAACAGGTTTTTCAACTTTTGAGCTTGTTTTTGCGGCACAACCTCGAGGTCCCATGTCGTTACTTCACGACCTACTCATTAAAGAGGATATTACAGATGACACCCAATCCTCTTATGAATATTTCATCTCTTTAAGAAAAAAAATTATTGATGCATGTAGGTTAGTTACCTCATCGTCTGAATTAACAAAAGAGCAAGCTAGACTTTTTGCTAATAGATATCGACGTCTTCGCCAGCTTTATCCTGGTGACGAGGCCTATGTTTTACTTCCTCGCAAAGACAATCGTCTACTCATTGTCTGGAAAGGCCCTTTTAAAATAATGTCTAGAATTTCTGATGTCGATTACATTCTCGATATCATGGGTAAACACAAAACCTTTCACATCAACATGTTGAAAGAATTTCATGCTCGTCCTCACTATCTGCAGTCTGTGTTTCAGGCAACTGACGACCCTCCACCTTATCGTCACCATTATACCGCTTTGTCGGTTATTCAGTGTAAAGTTGTCTCACACTGTAAAGTGCTCATTGTAAAGAAGTGTGGTGTATGGTGTGTTCTCTTTCTTCTGTAAAGCTCCACTATCAATCACTGTAGCATGTTGTTTGTGGTGCCACTACTGTATATGTCCATTGTAGTGTACAGAGTTGTTGAGATCAGGCATGCTCCAGTCTACCCAGCTGTAAATTTGTAACTCACCCTAGTCCTGAATTAGGGAAGGCAAAGGCAGCTGTAAACAGTAGTTTCCCTCTAAGGCTCCAGGGGAAGCAGGCCCTAGACTTGGTCAATTCAACCGACGCAGGATGGTGTATATATGGAGTAGAAGTGTAGAGTGTGATTAACGCGAATGGTGTACTGTTCGTGTTCTGACCAATCTAAACACTCATTCACTTGTGTCTACAAGGCACCAATGCAGACTGCTGGAATCTTTGTTTACACAGTTTATTTAGACGCACACACTGGGACATAACGAGTAAATCATGGGTATGTGTTGACACATCAATTTGCAGGCATACATTGTAGATCCCATGTCATGACACATTCATAAATAATAGGTAGTACATCAATAGCTTCCAATGTCATGATACATAATGGCCGCATCCCCTATCTGACTAAGCGCGTCAGTGAAGGCGGATCGGTAAGTAACTAAAGTTGCTTTATGTTCACAGTTTATATCATATTATGAAACCACGATAAGGGGTTTCTATCAAAATTGAGATCTCCTAGCCACTGTCCGAATAATAAGATACATGCCCCGTTCTTTGGACAGTGATTCAAAAATATGATGACAGGAATGTAACATGGCCGCCTTCCTGAGTTGTCGCTCACTCACTCACAGGAGGGTATATACAAGCCAAAGTTAATTTGAAATACATATGCATAATTTCTTAAAGTTCCTCCATACAGATCTACAGTAATCCAGTTACTTCACGTAGACATAACTACTGTATGGAAGCCCGTCATCTTCGTCGATATAAACATGACCCTAGCGTTGCGAAGCACAAAATTCCAGCTAGGTCTAACCGACCTGAGATCATCAAAATAGGGTCTGGCATTACCTGGAGTCCGAATCATACATGGTACCGTACATTAGGAGAGTCTCTAACACAAACTCTAGTAGAGACACAATCTCCTACAGAAGAAAAACCACTTCATAAATCATTTTTACTGAAGAATGTACCAGCCCTTGAAAAATACGTAACCGCCATTGTAAACGGTACATCGGAACTCATCACGACTTGTCAAGACAACTCCTACTTCCGCTAGAGCGGCATAACAAGAATATAGTCCTGCCTACCCATCCAAAATATACAATATAGGACTGATTCTACTTGTACTAATAATATGTAATACATATGAATTCAGGCCATAAACATAATAAGCAAATTAATCTATTTTCTGGCCCTAACAAATAAGTACGGACATGGGTGCCATATCCATGCGCCGAATCAATATCAAGAACGATTACTCCTATAATCAAAAGTGTAAATCAATCATGGATTATCTAGCTTTCCCATAGACAGCATTTTCATACACACATGAATGAATGTCTATCTCTTTTCCATATTAAATAGCCATATCGATTTTTGTAATATGTGCGTCAAAATATGCACGCAACAGATTACCACACCCCTCGGGAAAAAAAAATGGTACATTTTTTTTTTGAAATACATCTAGGAGCAACATACAATAGGCTCACAACGCACCAATAACAATGCGCAGATGATAAGCATAAGTTTTCTAACCTTAGAGAAAGTACTTCTCTAAGTATAAATATTTCCAGAGAGGTGTCACCAACGCATACTACAATATTAGCAATGACACAATTTCTACATTAGTTTATACATAAATTTCATCTAAGATATCTTAACATCATGATCATCAAAGACGAAAAAACATTGAAAGATCAGCGGTGAATAAACATCAATGAACCGCTAAGTAGTGTTACAATCAATATATGATATATTAGATATGTGTACACATTTCAACATAGGAACAACTGTATCAAAGTTGTATAACAGTTATGAATCATGTGGGCATCTAGACAAAATATCTGCCATCACATTTTCTGACCCACGGATAGCTCGCACCGAAAAATGAAATGGCTGTAGAGCAATCGCGTATCGCGTTGATCTCGCGCTCTTCAGATTTTTACTCTGAATAGCCGTAAGAGCTTTCTGGTCAGTTTCCACGATGAAATGCGCGCCAAGAAGAAATCTTTGCAGTTTAAGGATTGACCAAACCATAGCTAATAATTCACGGTCTAGGACCGAGTAATTCTTCTCTGCGGCATTTAATTTCCGAGAAATATACATCACAGGATGCAGAGTTCCAGAGTACTCTTGCATTAGTGCTGCTCCAATCCCGGTGGATGAAGCGTCACTACGAAGAATAAATGTCTTATCCTTAGAAGGCAATACTAGGATAGGTGAAGTAGAAAACATAGTTTTAACCTTATCCAAAGAGGATTGACATTCTTGAGTCCAATGGACTACATTAGGAGACCCTTTCTTTAGCAAGGAAGAAAGAGGTGACATAATGGAGGACAGATTCGGAATGAATCGTCCATAAAATTGTATTAGACCTAAGAGACTTCGCACTTGCTTTTTAGTCTTAGGAATAGAAATGTTAAGTATCTTACTTGTATTATGGTCTTCTGTTTTTAGGAACCCATGACCAACTTGGTGTCCTAAGAAAGATATTTCGCTAAAACCAATACATGCTTTCGATGGTTTCGCCGTCAGGTTATGCTCGCGTAAGATAGACAATAGTTCATTTATCCCATTATAGTGATCGTTCCAAGTATCACTGAAAAGACAGATGTCATCAAGATACGCAATGACATCTGAGCGATGAGATAGGATTCGACGCATCATGCGTACGAATGTTGCAGGGGCGTTCATAAGACCGAAAGGCATGAAATTCCATTGGAATAGACCCCTAGGCGTCGAAAAAGCAGTAAACGGTTTGGCGTGTTCGGATAATGGAACTTGCCAATATCCCTTAGACAAATCGAGTTTAGTAAAGAAATGAGAATTCGATAGTCTCGTAAGTAGCTCTTCTAGTAAAGGCATAGGTTCAGCATCAAATTTCGTCACTTGGTTCAATTTGCGATAATCCACGCAAAGACGTATGTTATTGTCTTTTTTTCGTACAATAACCATCGGCGAAGAATATGCTGATGTGGATGGTTCAATAAATTTTAACTCTATCATCTCATCCAACTCTTTCTCTACCTGTGCTTGAAAATGTATCGGGATAGGATACGGTCTGACTCTTATAGGACTATGGTCAGTAAGAATAATGTCATGTTGAATGACATCAGTTTGACCAGGAATGTCAGTAAGGACATCCTGTTGTTCTAACATAGTAGAAACTTGTTTCTGCTCTCCTGGAGATAATTCTGGAGAAATTGCAACATCTTTCCATGATTCATTAGAGTGAAGAGGAATCATTGGAAAAGGTAGATTTACATCCGAGAAACTCGTTTCCTCATCCTGTATTACTGACAGAGATGAGTACTGTCCATGTTGGACTGGAAAATCGTCCGTTGCCTGGAAAACAGGTTGTAAATAATCCGGACGTTCATGGAATTCCGTGAGCATGTTGATGTGGAAGGTTTTACGCTTCCCGTCAATATCGACGATATAGTCAACATCGGAAACTTTTGATATTATATCGTACGGACCTTTCCAAGAAATAAGAAGTCTATTTTCCCTACAAGGTAGCAAGACAAATGCTTTGTCACCTGGACAAAGTTGTCGCAAGCATCTCTTTTTATTGGCAAATTCCCTTGCCTTCTGTTTCGCAAATTCAGAAGAAGCAGTTGCCAATTTGCATGCTTCAATAATCTTGTGTCTAAGTGCGATGACATATTCATAAGAGGATTTTGTGTCATCGACAATATTATCAGCAGTTATAAGATCATGAAGTAAGGACATAGGACCTCGTGGTTTCGCGCCAAAGACAAGTTCAAAGGGAGAAAATCCTGTATGTTCGTTGGCGACCTCTCTATATGCAAAGAGAGCCGCGGGTAAAACCCTATCCCAATCCTGAGGATGATCTTCTGTTATCTTACCTAGTAGGTTTTTCAGAGTTCTATTCAGACGTTCCACCATCCCATTGGACATAGGATGATAAATACTACTCAGCGATCTCTCTATCTTAAGAGTCGACATTACTTGAGACATGGTATCCGATATGAGTTGGGTACCATGGTCGGATAATATTTCTGCTGGAAATCCCAGACGAGAAAATATTAACCAAAGAGCATCTGCGACATCAGCAGTAGTTATGCTCTTTAGAGGAACAGCCTCCGGCCAACGTGTGCACATATCAACACACGTCAAAATAAATTGGTGTCCTCTAGCAGACTTTATCTTAAATGGACCAATGATGTCTATCGCCATTTTTTGAAATGGCCGAATGGGAATATCTGCAGCCTGAATAGGTGCATCATGGCGTGGACCTCTGGATTTAATCTCTTGACATACTTTACAAGATCGACAATAGATTCGTATGTCCTTATTCACAGCAGGCCAAAAGAAAGATTCAAGAACTCTAGCTTTAGTACGTGAAAAACCCATATGTCCAGCACACTGCGAATCATGAGCGTGCTGTAAGATTTTAACTCTCATATTTTTAGGCACAAGGATTTGAGAATGAATGGACTTAGCAGAGTCTTGTACCATACGTACAAGTACGCCATTCTTCATCGTAATCCAAGATTTACGATTTGTATCCTTATTCGGATCACCTTTTGTTGCCAGAGTAAAGAATTTCTTTAGAGTAGGATCATCTTCCTGCTGTTTTATAAAGGAATCATGGGAAATCTCCAAGGGATCATCTTGGATCTGCGCATCATTATCTTCAGAATGTGAAGATTGCGGCATATTAAGAGCTTGAGCCCTAGTGATTACTGCATTAGCAGATTGCATATTAACATTTTCCCAATTAGAAATTTGCTGTGGAGTGCATTCTTTCACTCCATGAATGCGACCGATGATAAGATCAGCGATCGGATTCGGCAAGAGACATGCTTGCACCTCTCCTGTAAAGAAAGGCGTAGCAATATTGATAATGGCAGTGGAGTACTTCTCCAATGTGCCACCAAATGTTACACATTTGACTACATTGCCTGTAGCTCGAGAAGGATTTACGAGTGATTGCCTCACTCCGATGGTAGTGCACCCCGAATCGAAAAGAATTGATACCGGAGTACCATCTATTAAGCCTCTATTGAAAACAAGAGCACCCCTTCCATTATGCGCGATTGACGCAGAGAGAGCGGGAAGCGGGTGACCGCAGCTTAAAGTAGAAACTGTGGTTGGATCGAATAATGTTTTGCATTGCGAACACTGAGATGCTCTAGCAAAATCGAAAGCGGAATTTGCTACACTATTGGAGTCTTTTTTATCATTATTCTGATTACCGGCGTCGTGGAACTCCTGTTGTGCAGAGTTAGCCTGGTAATAAGATTTACCATGTCTTTTGTGTTGTGATCTACCTCGGTTATGATTGTCTCTATAATTATTATTTCCTCTGTTATAACCCCTATTTGGGTTTGAATCATAATATTCATGATCATAATCATCACGCTCATTATACTGAGTATCCCTGTAATATTGGTTCTTTTCTCTCCATGAAGCACTTGGGTAGTTCCTATAGCTACTCCCCTTTCGAGAATGTCTAAAATTATGGGTACCCCTCGCGTGTCGAGGACTATCAGCCCGATTCCGGTTCTTCGAAGAAGAACCCTGATTTGAGTGGTTATCTTGGTTTTGATACTTATTCCAATTAACCTTTTTATCAAATTTATTTTTAGCTCCTTGGAATTTGTGTGAGTAATTCTGATTATATTCTGTTGCCGAAGCAACTGGCATACTCTCTTTAATGTTAGAGTTACTAAGAATCATGTCAGGGTGTGCCGTGGCATACTGGTCACAATATTCTTCCATTTGCTTTATTGTACTAGGTTTACGCTCATGTAAGAACTCTAGGAATGATTTATTTACAGAAGACATGACCTTGTCTCTTAGCAATAAATCCGTAAGACCATCAAATGTTTTCTCTATTTTGGATAATTCAATCCATCGTGAAAGTGTAATTCGTGCTTTTGAGATGAATTCTGAGAATTCTACACCTACCTCAGGTCTCATTGTTTTAAACAAAAGACGATAACCTTCTTCTGACAGCTGATATCTCTTTATCAAAGCTGCCCTAATAGCATCATAATTATCCTTGTCGGCCTCTTCAACGAAATATAACTTACTCAGAGACTCCCCTTTTAGATTTTCAGACAACTGATTCACATACTGTGATTTGTCAACATTATGAGCTCGACAAGCACGTTCAAATCTAGAAAGCCAAAATGTTATGTCATCACTGGTAGGGTTGAACGCTGGTACCTTGACCTTGTACACAAAGGGTTTACCATTACCACCAGATGCCTGATTAACATTACTCATACATGTCAATTTTAATTTCTCTAATTCAAACTCATGTTCTCTTATTGCTTTTCTCTCTTCAGCCTCTCTATCTAATCTTTTCTGTTCTGCAGCAGCAGCAGCTTCTATTTTTTTCTGTTCTGCAGCAGCTTCCAATTTCTTCTGTTCTGCATCAAATCTTCTTTCCTCCACTTGCATCTGCAATTTCTTTAGTTCAGCAGCAGTATCAGCTTCTTTTTCTAATCTTTTTTCTTCAGCCAGAGCTTTTCTCTCTTCAGCAGCAGCTTTTCTCTCTTCAGCAGCAGCAGCAGCAGCTTTTTTCTCTTCAGCAGCAGCAGCAGCTTCTCTTTCTAATCTTTTCTCTTCAGCCAGAGTTTTTCTCTCTTCTGCAGCAGCTTTTTTCTCTTCAGCAGCAGCTTTTCTCTCCTCTGCAGCTAATGCTTTGTCATATTGAGCAACAGTCCATTCTTCTAACTGTTTCCCAGTCTTATCAAGGGATTTTCCTTGTGCAATAAAGTAATCTAATGTAGACATCTTGTCTTCTTAAATCAGAAACCTGAAAAAGTAAATAAATTACCTTATTTCACTTTAATGGGAGACAAGTCTATACCATAGACTTAGTCTTAGTGAAAAACTTGTATGGTTATTTTGTTTATCATATAACCAATGATAACTTGAGTACCTGTGGAAAACAATAACTGTCTATCTCAAATACTGTGGGAGACAAGCCTTACAAAGGTCTTGTATGCCTTAATGTAATCAATGATCACTTGAGTACCTGTGGAAAATAATATTTCCTATACCAATCACTTTGGGAGACAAGCCTTACAAAGGTCTTGTATAACTTTGTTTTATAACAATAATAATCATAAAGTACTGATCTGTACTATAATATAAGTGTATTCAACTATACCTCCTATGTCATATGTCAACTAAAGACATTACAAAGGACAAACAAGAAAAGACAATCTGAAAACATTTGCAGAGATCAAATTAAATTAAATAGGAGAAATGAAAAAAATGATCACAGAATCTGTGATGATAACTGCAATAAGATAACAAGACAAATAACGCCACAGTGTATAAACATAAGGGTGTAAAGAACTGAAATGAAAGGAAAGATGAGACCTACAATTATACAAACAAATCAAACAAAAATAAAGAACAGAAAAATGTTACAAATACAAATATGAAACAGTCGTCACAGCTAACCAAATATTTGCAAACTATGTTGCATGCAAATTTCAATTAAGAAATTGCTCCCTATAGAACGCCAGAACAAGACCAATATCACTTGGTATTTCCTGTTCTAGTCACCTCCCATCCAGGCCCGCAAACACATAACAATCACACATATAAACAAATAATATATAAACATAAATATATATAAATCATCAATGTGTGTATCATATAATGGAATGTGTTGTAGTTGCAATGTATTGTACTGTATGCTCAGTTTTAACAAATTAGACTACCACTTTATTGAGTAATAGATTTGCTTTCTAACTATTACACTGTCCAATTTTTTTGAGCACATTAGAAGATCCACCGATGAAATTTGCACTTTATGTTCAACATTGCTCTTCTATTACAGCAGGATAAACAATCACTAGTTTAGAACACTGACTGTACTGTGCCAAATGTCAACAAGTGCTGACCCAGATATTGCTACACTTGTCAGAACAGGTCAAGCTGACATTGATTGAATAGCTGTCCTACTGGTGTTGATGTGGTCAAACAAATGTTCTTGCAACTGTAAAATGTGATTCTCAACACAAGACTGCGTAGGCTGGACCCAGGAATCTGGCCCACCACTGTAAAGTTGTCTCACACTGTAAAGTGCTCATTGTAAAGAAGTGTGGTGTATGGTGTGTTCTCTTTCTTCTGTAAAGCTCCACTATCAATCACTGTAGCATGTTGTTTGTGGTGCCACTACTGTATATGTCCATTGTAGTGTACAGAGTTGTTGAGATCAGGCATGCTCCAGTCTACCCAGCTGTAAATGGGTAACTCACCCTAGTCCTGAGTTAGGGAAGGCAAAGGCAGCTGTAAACAGTAGTTTCCCTCTAAGGCTCCAGGGGAAGCAGGCCCTAAACTTGGTCAATTCAACCGACGCAGGATGGTGTATATATGGAGTAGAAGTGTAGAGTGTGATTAACGCGAATGGTGTACTGTTCGTGTTCTGACCAATCTAAACACTCATTCACTTGTGTCTACAAGGCACCAATGCAGACTGCTGGAATCTTTGTTTACACAGTTTATTTAGACGCACACACTGGGACATAACGAGTAAATCATGGGTATGTGTTGACACATCAATTTGCAGGCATACATGGTAGATCCCATGTCATGACACATTCATAAATAATAGGTAGTACATCAATAGCTTCCAATGTCATGATACATAATGGCCGCATCCCCTATCTGACTAAGCGCGTCAGTGAAGGCGGATCGGTAAGTAACTAAAGTTGCTTTATGTTCACAGTTTATATCATATTATGAAACCACGATAAGGGGTTTCTATCAAAATTGAGATCTCCTAGCCACTGTCCGAATAATAAGATACATGCCCCGTTCTTTGGACAGTGATTCAAAAATATGATGACAGGAATGTAACATGGCCGCCTTCCTGAGTTGTCGCTCACTCACTCACAGGAGGGTATATACAAGCCAAAGTTAATTTGAAATACATATGCATAATTTCTTAAAGTTCCTCCATACAGATCTACAGTAATCCAGTTACTTCACGTAGACATAACTACTGTATGGAAGCCCGTCATCTTCGTCGATATAAACATGACCCTAGCGTTGCGAAGCACAAAATTCCAGCTAGGTCTAACCGACCTGAGATCATCAAAATGGGGTCTGGCATTACCTGGAGTCCGAATCATACATGGTACCGTACATTAGGAGAGTCTCTAACACAAACTCTAGTAGAGACACAATCTCCTACAGAAGAAAAACCACTTCATAAATCATTTTTACTGAAGAATGTACCAGCCCTTAAAAATGCGTAACCGCCATTGTAAACGGTACATCGGAACTCATCACGACTTGTCAAGACAACTCCTACTTCCGCTAGAGCGGCATAACAAGAATATAGTCCTGCCTACCCATCCAAAATATACAATATAGGACTGATTCTACTTGTACTAATAATATGTAATACATATGAATTCAGGCCATAAACATAATAAGCAAATTAATCTATTTTCTGGCCCTAACAAATAAGTACGGACATGGGTGCCATATCCATGCGCCGAATCAATATCAAGAACGATTACTCCTATAATCAAAAGTGTAAATCAATCATGGATTATCTAGCTTTCCCATAGACAGCATTTTCATACACACATGAATGAATGTCTATCTCTTTTCCATATTAAATAGCCATATCGATTTTTGTAATATGTGCGTCAAAATATGCACGCAACATTCAGGAGGAAGAATCTTCTTTGTCTGATGTACCTTTATCTATCCCGGTAGTCCCACTTCATTCTACCGAAACTTGGAGTGACGTGTCTATCTCTGCTGATCTTTCTACTGACAGACGTCAGCAAATCTCTTCGCTTCTACAATTTTATAAAGATGTCCTTACTGACATCCCGAGTCGTACTTAAATCATTCATCATGACATTTTCTTGACCGATGACACACCTATTCGTGTCCGTCCCTATCCCATTCCTATTCACTTTCGGTCGCAGGTGGAAAAAGAATTGGATGAGATGCTTCGATTGAATATAATCGAACCATCTACTTCTACGTATTCTTCATCTATGGTTATTATTCGAAAAAAAGATAATAACATCCGTCTTTGTGTCGACTATCGTAAATTAAGTAAAGTGACCCAGTTTGATGCGGAACCGCTACCGCTATTAGAAGATTTGCTTGTGAAACTTTCTAGGTCCATTTTTTTCACTAAGCTAGATTTATCAAAGGGATATTGGCAGGTCCCATTAACAGATCATGCCAAGCCACTCACTGCTTTTTCTACCCCACGCGGTCTATTCCAATGGAACGTTATGCCATTTGGACTTGTTAACGCTTCTGCTACTTTCGTACGCATGATGAGTCGTATTTTATTTCATCGCCTTGATGTCATTGCCTATATAGATGACATTTATCTTTTTAGTGACTCCTGGGATGATCATTTTCGGGGATTAGGCTCGTTATTATCTACTCTACGTTCTCATAATCTGACGGGTAAACCATCCAAGGCATATATTAGTTTCCATGAAATATCTTTTTGGGTCATCGTGTGGGCAATGGTCTCCTTCATACTGAAGATAATAATGTTTCAAAAATTCTTAATATCCCTGCGCCTATGAAAAAAAAAACAGATTCGCAGTCTTTTGGGTTTAAATCAATTTCATGGAAGATTCATTCCTCATTTATCCACCATCACTGAGCCTTTCTCTAGTTTATTAAAGAAGGGCTCAGCTAGCATGATTCGGTGGTCGCAAGAACATCAAATCACGTTGGACCATATAAAACCACTGTTTTCATCTGCACCTGTGTTACGTTTACCAAACGCAGATTTATATTTTGTCCTTCGCAGTGACGCTTCTAATTTTGGAATCGGGGCCGTATAATGCAGTCTTACGCAGGCACATTGTATCCAGTGATGTTATTGTCCAGAAAGCTTACACCTACAGAACGTAATTACTCGGTCCTGGATAAAGAACTGTTGGCGTTAGTTTGGTCCATAACCAAGCTACAACGGTTTCTTTTGGGCGCTCACTTTGTCGTTGAAACCGACCAACGCTCACTTACAGCTCTCCAAACCAGGGATTTGAAGTCTTCAAAGTCTACGAGATACGACATAGCACTACAGCCTTATAATTTTTCCATTCGAGCAATTCCTGGTTCAGAAAACGTGTTGGCGGACGTTCTTTCACGTTGTTCTCAAGATTCAACTGAGGCGCTACGCCTTACATAATGTGATGCCTCTACACTAACAAGTCATCGATTATGAATTACTACTTGGGAACGCGTGATCTTCTCATCGTTCAATGACATAACAGTTTTAACAGACGTCACCGTATTTGCATTTGCATTAACTATTTATGCCTTCGTTGCGTCAACAGTAACATTACAAGGATTATATATATGATATATATATATATATATATATATATATATATATATATATATATATATATATATATATATATATATATATATATATATATATATATATATAATATATATATATATATATATATATATATATATATATATATATATCATTCCGTTAATAAAGTGAGATGTGGTGAACTTATAAAAAGTGCTATAATTGGAACTTAACAGTTATAACATAATGACATCTACACTCCTACTCTATATTAGTACTTCTCGTTGTTGACAGTCTTACTATATAACATTGTGACTTAGTGACTATTTTGGTTCCTTCATTCGTAACGACGTGAACAATTCCGGAACGCTTATAACAATAAGACAACTTAATTAGGATTAGTATTTATTATATATGTGTTACAAATCAATTTTATGATTAGATAATCACGCTTTCATATCGCTATTACTTTTCACATGACATATCTTAGTTAGCAATCTTATCATTCGTACTTGATTGGCGTCGCTAAGTAATTCTACACCCTACTGGGAGTGTTGTTTGATTCAATTTTTTTTTTCATCTATTTCTCATTCCTATAGTTATACTGTTACATGCAAACTTTTATTTCAATTTAATTGCTTTCATTTATTTGAAATTTTTTTTCCATTAGCATTTTGTTTGATGGCTATCACTATTAATCACCTAATTTCACTAGTGTTAAAACATTTTCCACATTTTAATTGATAGTTATTATACATTTTGGTACATTTTTTTGGAGGTTCATTTTCTTTGCTGTCTATCCTTCCGACATTGTCTATTTTCATTGAAGGTACACGGGGTTTACCGTGTTTTTTTTGGTTGTTGTTCACATTTTGCTACGTTGGATGTTGTGCAGTTTTTTTAATGGTTAATGAAAACCCAGAAAACTTATTCTTGTGCTGGTCAGAACGCCTTCCTTTTAAATGTCATGTTGGTGTAGCAACTGTAGTGCCCCCTACTGAGTATTAGATTAAAGTCTTTTACAAAAATTGGAGGGCGGGGCAAGATTGTCTTAATAAAAGTTAGTCACCAGGTAGGCTGAAGGAGTAGCACCACTACCCTCCAGAGGCATATCTTCTCCCAACTTTGCACCCGTGACTCTATTTTCTATCAGTTGACACTTTCCCTTTAATAGTCTGTCTGATCTCAGACATAATTTATCGTCCTACTTATATCTACCTATGACAGCTGTCCAAGGTGCATCGTCCTTCAGTAAACGTAAGATAAGTCTTTCTGTCCCGCGCCATCTGTTCCATGTCTATCTCATCCCTTTCATGACTGTCCCCAGTTCTCTTCTCCGTGTGTTGATTGGTTTCCTTCTACCTCTCTTACCCTAGAGATTTCCAACAAGGACTATCTGGTAACGCTATAAACTGGTTTCTTCTATATGTGTCATATCCATCTCCGGTGTCTTCTTCTCGTCTCTTGTTGTCTCTCCATATATTTCCCAATGCAATTAAAGTTCCTCTGGCCTTTTTTATTCTTATTTTGATAATTTTGTCTGTTCCTCCAACTGTATCTATATTACTGCTTTAGCGAGACGGGCAAAACACTCTGAAATTGCACCATAAATGATAAGTTTCTCTGAGATTGTAATTGTGAATATCATTCTCACTTAATTTTAGCGGTGAAAACTAAGTCTCTTTTGGTTTAACCGTAAATAATGATTCAAGTAGTGATTTTACACGACGGAATTCAACTTTTCACTGGATTTTCAACTATAAAAACTAAATCACGGTAATTCTGCTGTTACGGCGTTGGTAGAAAGTCTGCATTATTTAAAAAACACCATTGGCCGAAGTGTGGACGTATCTGAGGGCAATAACTTCATAGCCAGCACTGACAAAACGACTGAAAAAAAGTGTATAAAAGCCTGTTTTAGACACAGTTCCACCACTATCCGTTTTAACAGCAAGCTCGTACAGCTGAGAAGACGTCAAACAGACTGACCCACACTTTTAAGAAGCCTCAAACTACAGTATACAGCTGAGAAGAACCCAAGCTGACTTGCTCCAGTGAGCCGATTTGCTTAGTGATAAGCTTCAAGCTACACCGTCCTCTAAGTGAAACTGCTGTTTGAGGGTGTATCTAAATGGATCGTTAAGCTAATAAAATACCATAGTGTCATGTAATATAACCTGAAAACCATCATTAAACAGCATTGACTCAGCTATTTTGTCCTTCTCAGGACGAGTTCTTACCAGGACTTCACAGAGCTACCAATAAAAGTTTAAAACCCTTTCAAGGGCTTGGTTTTTAACGCTGTGCAGTCATCCTTATCAGGACTGGGTACAAGAGTTCAGGTTGTCATTTTGGTAAGGTAGATCACTTTGGCAAAACTAAATATCAAAGGGAAATAATTTTAACAATGCCCCGAATAACTTTGAAATATTAATAACCTTCAGTGTATTTTGAATTTTTCCCTTTTATATTATAATGTTGATATATAAAAATACGACGTACTCCCTTGACAGACAGAATCACAACTCTTGACAGTGTTGTCATAAATGAGGGTTCTGATATATATTGGCAAGTCCATCACCGGATGGATGTCCCAGTGCTAACCTGCACATACCATAGTTTTCGTGTGTTTTCTCCCTTGACGTTTCCGATCAGTTCAGGGGAACACAGAATATTGTAAAACAATCAGTGATCATCACGCCTGGTGGCGTCTTGTATGGCAGCAGCAAACTGTCTCCCTCCTCTTTGCTCGATTGGCAAGCATCCTTCATGTGGTGTTCCATCTCTGGTTCATGCTTTGTGTCTCTACCTCTACGGTTCTCCGCCAGGCAGCTTTAAAAGCTACCTAACTTCATATTAGTCGCCTCTTACGAATTGCAGGAGGGAGCAGTGGTCCCATTCTAGCTTTTGTCTAAAAGTAGAAACCATAATTTCCCTTATTCGCTATCTATGTTCAATGAAGCTACCACTGCAGCCGGTTCACTTACAGGAAGCTCCCATCAAAGGATGCATATGGCCTAGTCGCGATGCTTTCTGTATCTATATTTTTACATTTTTAGGTTGTCGTCGCATACACAACCTCATGTTCGTTGCCTCTTAAGACATGAATGAGGAAACATAGTCCTAGTCTTTATGTGTCTCCTTATTGAACACTGGTAACTAACTACACGAGGCAAAAGTAAAACTGGCTAATATTAATTTATGTCCAACGAAGATCGTTAACTTAATACAAACACACACACACAAATAAATAAAGAAAACATATAGGAAACAAATGAATGCATGAAAATAAAAAGTAAAGTGAGAGACACACTGGCTGTGTATGATTCAACGAGCAACACTGCATGCCTGGAGAAGCATCGCGTCTTTATGTCAGGTGAATAAGTCCAAGAGCGCAATGAAATCGTGGAACAGATTTATTCTCTTAACGGGAAGCCTAATCCATCATCCAGCAACATAATATACTTAACTCTTTGACTCCATAATTATTTTCCACCCTGTGCCGTAATTATTTTGCTGTGAGCATTGGTCAGGAGCCAAATAGTTAAGAAGATAAGTTACCTGTGATATGGAGAACAAAATCCAAAAGTACCCAAGGCGGTAATTTTTTTTTTTTTGAATGATGAAAATGACACTGACAATTTATTAATTTCCGGTTTGAGAATTGTTGTAACATTTTGTATCCATCTACATGTTAAACTATGTATAGATATAATTATAAAAGTCTATTGGTTTAGTTTATAAAATGTTAGGTGTTAATTCTGTTTAATTCCAGTTATTAATTAAAAATTGTTGTTATGTGTGTGGACTTCAAAAGAATATTAAATAACAGAATGGATAGGTAAAATTCTAATCACTTTTTAAAAATAAAGACATTATAGGTGCATAGGATAGGTCAAGTGAGAAGGTGACTTACACCCTAGCTGTCTTCTACAGCTACCATCTAGATCTGTCTGATTGACTATCTGATCTGTCTTATGCCATCCCTCCCTCTAGTTCACTAATTCTCTATTTTATGGGATCTACTTTAACTAACTACTATTCATCTCGCCACAGCTGCCAAGGTATATATATATATATATGATTCTACATCTTGTAGCGGTGTTCCTTCCAGTACAGTCTTGTTATCGCTTCCTGCATTTTATCTCATTATCTTTGTTTTGATCCCCATGTATGTTCAGACCCACTTGCTGTGACCTCTCATCAAGCACTTTCATTTTGTCTTGCATCTCATTACGGTTACGGGACAGGAGTACTAGATCGTCTGCAAAATCTAGATCATCAAGCTGCACAGGATTTCATTTCTGCTGGCTGAGATTATTTTTTCGTTTGTATAAACATTTTTCGTATGTATGATCATTTTTTGACTGAAATGTATATTATATATATTTACAGTCAAAGGGACAGAACCCGAAATATTGATACTGCTATTTTTTAGGAGTTTACCTCCTCTTGTATAGAGACACGTTCGGTCTATAATTTCTTGAACGAAGCGTGACCACATCTCCTTATTTGGTAGTACCAGTCAACTATGGTAGATGTCTGAAAACCTGTCTTAACGCTTCTTTTCATGACCATAAAAGGCGCGACTGTGTAAGACTTTTATCTCGAATGTTCTTAGAATCGTCTTATTGTGAACGGCGACTCAGAGATTGTCGTTCTGCGCATGTCTCGACCTGGTTTTCGTTTGTTGTTCCGGCCAGCTCGGGGAGTTTAGAAATGGTCTAAGTCGCGAGCAGACGCGACCTGCGTCTTGTGATTTTCTGAGGGAAATACATTGTCTTTGTGAGTTAGTTAGCTAACTAGACTATTTCCCAGTATTATTCAAGCCTGCCTGGAGGCATATGTTCATGGTTGATTTTCCGAAATAAGGTAATTCCTCTTGTATCGAACTTTATGCTATCATCTAGAGGTTCGTCATTTTGTCGCCTTTTTGCTCGCCTGTGTGATTCAAAATGGAGAGGTACTTTGACTAGGATTAAGTCACCGGTATCTTTATACCTGAACTAGTTATATATATATGGGTCGCTCTAGACCAACAAGACTATTGTCTGTGTTCCAGGATTCGTTATATCAGAGATCACGTCCAAGTCAGATGGTTAGACTTAGAAACATTATAAAGGTCGAGCTGACCTGTAATCCATGTATGCTATTCACGTGCAGACAGTAAACGGACTGATTGTATACATCTGATCTGCTAGCATCAGAAAGGGAATATTTATTATTGTCTATGAACAGTGATGATCTGCAGCTGACACTGTTGCAGAATTTATATATATATTATTTATACAGCTTCACGAACTAGAACTCTATGATTTTGAATGCTGAACTCGTTGAACTATGTTGATGATATAAATATCCTGACTGTTTTGTGGCGTGCAATAAATGGAAAAAAAATTATACAACGAAGTTACCATTTCTATGACTCTACACATCATGTTGCCTGTGTTATACCCTGTGAACTGTTCTACTACCACATACACAGCAACATCCTAAAATCAGAGAAGACACCTACATCTTGCACTTTAATACCAGGTGTCGATAGGGGTGGCAAGTGGTCGTCAATCTTATACGGAGCTAACGTACCTGGCATTGTGGCGCACCATTATCATTTAGCCTAAATCCACCCTTATCATTTTTGGTGGCCATATGTTGGTTTACTCTGATACCAGCTATCAAGGGGGTCAACAAACCCAGACATCATCAGCAGACTACAAGACAACGTTGCAGTTTCTATTCATCACCTTCGATGAAATTTTGTTGAAAGACGCGGCATTACTGACAGTTGTTGATATTTTGAAACTACCCGGCGCTGCTCGGCAGTATTGAAGTTTGTCTGCAACTAGAAGGACAAGTACCGAGCGAATGGATTTCCTGATCTGTTAAGAAGAAGGACAAGTGCCGTAACAACTGTTCCGGTCTCAGAAGTCAATTTGTAGAATTCAGAAGGTCAAGTTCAGAAGCTGTTTCCTGTCAGAAGCTCATTTCCCTCGTCATGGCTGTCTATGGGAGCAGATGTTAATCAACGTTGGATCTTTATCCTCAGAATGCTGACGACATCCTGTTCTGCACCGTGCTGACGTTTGGGACATATAGAAGTTAAGTGGCCTGTTTTGTTTGTGAACTGTGCCCTTATGTTCTAGCTGAGCCTTCTAAATTCTTTCACACTTTTTGCTGTTTGTTATATGTTATATGTTATTTGTATTTGTATATTTATATGTTTATATTCAGCGGGTTTTCTCGGTTGGGCGGTGTCTTTCAGTAGAAGATACCACGTCACAGAGGTTCTACTGTTAGCGTTTTCGTTAGGGACTGTGCGAATTTCCTACTGTGAAATTTGCTAGCGACAATCGTTGCTATATCTGTTTAGTTGTGACGAGTTGTGCTTTATTTTTGTTTCTTGTATATATTTTTTTTTCTTTTTCTTTTCTCTCTTTCTTTGTGTTTTTTAGTTTCGATTTCGATTGTTTGTATTTGTAGGTCTCCCCTATCTATTATTCAGTTCTTTAAGTATATTTTTGTGTATACACTGTAGCGTCATTTGTTTGTCATATCTTCGCATTTTGTCATCACATTTCTTTTTAGTTTCGCTGTTTATTTATTTGACTTATGCGAATGTTTTCATATTGTTTGATCTTTGTTATTGTTTACATTGACTCTGATCTTTGTTGTTGTTTACATTGACTTTGATCTTTGTTGTTGTTTACATTTGACTTTGATCTTTGTTATTGTTTACATTGTTGGTGACCTTTGTTATTGTTTACATTGTCTTGTTATTGTTTGCATAGTTCTTGCATAGTTAGCTTTCACTATTGTTACATATATGCTCATGCACTATTGATCTATAGTGCACTTATCATAACTAACTGGTGGTTTTTGCTTATGCACTATTGTAGTGCAGTTATGATAAATAACTGATGGTTATGCACTGATTTGTGTAGTGCACTGATAATTAAGAGGTGACTTGTGATATTATTATACATTTGATAATACAAGTTGGTGTCAAGTCTTGTTGCCCACAGAGATTGGAGTAAACATATTGATTACACAAGCACTTTATTAAGTCTTGTTGCTATTAAGATTGAAATAAGATAATTAATTATTTCAGGTTCTGTACTCACATTTTAGACATCATGTCTACATTTGAGTACTTTATTGAGCAGGGTAAAGCCCTTGGGAAGACAGGTGATAAATTAGAAGAATTTGCGACTGTTCAATATGCCAAGGCATTGAAGTCGGAGGAAAAGAAAATGAAAGAACTAACTGAACAAAAGAGAATAGATGCTGAAAATTTAAAACTGCAGATGCAGGTAGATGAAAAGAGATTACAAATGGAAATGGAAAAACAAAAAAAAGAAGCTGAAAATAAGAGACTTGAAAAAGAAGCTGAAAATAAGAGACTTGAAAAAGAAGCTGAAATTAAGAGACTTGAAATAGAGGCTGAAAATAAAAGATTAGAAAAACAGGCTGAGGCTGAAGAAAGAAAGTTACAGGCTGAGGCTGAAGAAAGAAGGTTACAAAGAGAAGCTGATGAGAGAAAAGCAAAAATGGAGCATGAAGAAAAACTCTTAGCTTTGGAGTTAGAAAAGTTGAAGTTATCTAGTAATGCTAATGATGCTAATAAGGTATCATCTGCTAATAAGTCTAATGCTGTTGATTTCAAGCTTAATTTACCAGCATTCAATGCTTCAATTGATGATATAACATTTTATCTAGATAGATTTGAAAGTGCATGTAAGGTGCATAATATAGATAAAACATTATATGTTTATCATCTGTCCAAGATACTTAGAGGTGATGCTTTGACTTTATTGGGTATGGTAGATGTGCCTGACAAAAACAACTATGAGGTTGTCAGGGCGGCATTGTTAAAGAAGTACCAACTTAACGAGGACGGATATCGTCTTAAATTTAAAAACATGTTACCAGAAACTGGAGTTGAATTCTCTGAATTCATCTCAGGCATCCGTCTTACTTTTTTACGATGGGTTGAGTTGTCTAAAACAGAGAGTACATTTGAAGCTCTTATGGACTTACTACTTAGAGACAAGGTTATGTCTTCTGTTAATGAAGCTTTTCTTTCTTTTCTTCATGAGCGTAAGCCTAAAAACATAAAAGAAATGGAAGAATACTGTAGCCAGTATGTTACTACTGCGCATCCTCACATAACCATTAGCAACTCTAAAGTAAAAGAAGGTCTGCCAGTTGCTTCGGCAGCACCTTATGGCCCAAATTTTATGCGTAAATTTCAGGGTAGCCAGCAAAATTTCAATAAAAAGAGTAACCGTAATTATGCCCAGAATCATAGTAATCAATTCCAGGGTGATTCTTCTTCCCAGAACTGGAGACATCCTAATACTACACGTTATTCTACTCCGGTTAACTTTAGAAATTTTCACAAAGGTAATCGGTATAGAGGAAAATATTTTTCTCAGAGACCTCAATACCAGGATAATAGAGGTTCTCAACAGTATAGAGATGGTAATGACAGTTATGGAAACTGGAACTCAAACCAGGATAAAAATTACAGTAGGGACTTTAATGATAATTGCAGAGGCAATAATGGTCGCGGTAGATCGCAACATAAGAGAAAAAAATATCAACAGACAAACTCTGTTCAACAAGAATCTCAGGGAGTAGATAAACAGGTTAATGATAATAAAGACCATAATGCCATCGGATGCTCATCTTTTGATTTTGGTAGGGCAAATAAATGTATCCAATGCAGTACTTTATTTGACCCAAAGACCGTTAGTACTTTAAGCTGTGGTCATCCTTTGCCCGCTCTTCCTGCTAATGTTGCTCATGATGGGAGAGGTTCTCTTATATTACATAAGGGGCTTGTAAATAGTAATCCAGTCTCAGTGTTGTTTGACTCTGGATGTACTACTGTCGGGGTTAGGCAATCTCTTGTAGATCCATCCTGTGCTACAGGAAAGGTCATCAAATGTGTCACATTTGGTGGCACGTTGGAAAAGTATCCTACTGCTATAATACACATTGCTACTCCTTTCTTCACGGGAGAGGTCCACGCGTGTCTACTTCCAAACCCTATTGCGGACCTTATTATTGGTCGTATTCACGGAGTTAGGGAATGTACCCCACAGCAGATTGCTGTTTGGGAAGAGCAAAACATTGAAGCTACCAATGCGGTGGTCACAAGAGCACATGCTCTGGATCCACCTCAAACTTCATTAACTAATAATGATGAAGTAAATGACCAAGATAGTCACTTGACTATTACACGTGACTCATTTATCAAATTGCAAGAAGAAGATCCTTCTTTACAAAAATTCTTCATTCTAGCAAAAAAAAGGTGATCCTAATCAAAATACTAATAGAAAATCTTGGATTTCTATGAAGAACGGCGTACTTGTACGTATGGTACAAGACTCGACTACGTCCACTCATTCACAAATTCTTGTGCCCAAGAGCATGAGATTGCAAATATTGCAACATGCTCATGACTCGCAATGTGCTGGACATATGGGTTTTTCCCGTACAAAGTCGAGAGTTCTTGCGGCTTTCTTTTGGCCATTTGTGAGCAAGGACATACGAATGTACTGTCGCTCTTGCAAAGTATGTCAGGAGGTCAAATCTAAAGGACCACGACATGCTGCGCCTATCCAGGCTGCTGACATTCCTATTCGCCCTTTTCAAAAAATGGCAATAGATATTATCGGTCCTTTTAGAATTAAGTCGGCTAGAGGACATCAATTTATCCTTACATGTGTCGATATGTGCACACGTTGGCCAGAGGCAATACCTCTCAAGAGCATCTCAACTGCTGACATCGCAGACGCTCTTTGGCTGATATTTTCTCGCTTGGGTTTTCCCGGAGAAATATTGTCAGACCATGGCACTCAACTTATATCAGACACTATGTCACAGGTAATGTCTATGCTACACATTAAAAGGTCTCTCAGCAGTATCTATCACCCAATGTCTAATGGGTTAGTCGAACGTTTAAATAGGACTCTGAAAACTTTACTTGGTAAAATAACTGAGGATCATCCTCAGGATTGGGACAGGGTCTTACCCGCGGCTCTCTTTGCGTATAGAGAGGTCCCCCAATGAACATACGGGGTTTTCCCCTTTTGAACTTGTCTTTGGCGCGCAACCGCGCGGCCCTATGTCTTTACTTCACGATCTAATCACTGCCGATAATATTAGCGATGAAACTCAATCTTCTTATGAGTACGTCATTGCTCTTAGGCAAAAGATCATCGAGGCATGCAAACTAGCAACTTCGTCTTCCGAATTTGCTAAAGAAAAGGCAAGGCAGTTTGCAAATAAGAATAGATGTCTACGACAACTTTGTCCAGGTGACAAAGCTCTCGTTCTACTTCCTTCAAGGGAGAACAGACTTCTAATTGCATGGAAAGGTCCATATGCAATAGTCTCCAAAATTTCTGATGTCGACTATGTTGTCGATATTGATGGAAAGCATAAAAACTTTCCACATAAATATGCTCACGGAATTTCATGAAAGACCAGACTATTTGCAGCCTATTTTCCAGGCAACGGACAATTCTCAAGTACCTCATGGTCAGTACTCATCTCTGTCAGTTATACAGGATGAGGAAACTACTTTTTCTGATGTCAATCTTCCTCTTTCTATGGTCCCACTTTATTCTACGGAATCTTGGAAAAACGTGACCGTTTCTCCAAATCTTTCCGCTGAGGAACATCGACAAGTTTCTTCGATGTTGCAAACATTTCAGGATGTTCTTACAGACATCCCGGGACACACACATGTCATTGAACATGACATTGTGCTTACTGATCACAATCCTATCAGAGTCAGACCTTATCCTATACCTATCCATTTCCAGTCTCAAGTCGAAAAAGAATTGGATGAAATGATACGTTTGGAAATCATTGAACCATCCACTTCAGCATACTCTTCGTCTATGGTTATTGTTCGAAAGAAGGATAATAACATTCGCATTTGCGTAGATTATCGCAAATTGAACCAAGTTACGAAGTTCGACGCTGAACCTATGCCTTCATTAGAAGAACTACTCAATAAACTTTCTAATTCTAGATTCTTTACCAAACTAGATTTGTCTAAAGGTTATTGGCAAGTTCCTCTAACCGAACGTGCCAAACCTTTTACAGCTTTTTCTACACCTAGGGGTTTATTCCAATGGAATTTCATGCCTTTTGGTCTTATGAACGCCCCTGCTACATTCGTACGCATGATGCGGCGAATTCTCGCATATCGTACAGATGTCATAGCATACCTAGATGATATCTGTCTATTCAGTGATTCCTGGGAAGATCACTATTTGGGTTTATACGAATTACTGTCCACTCTTCGCGAGTATAACTTGACTGCAAAACCCTCTAAAGCCTTTATAGGATTTAGTGAGATTTCTTTCCTAGGTCATCGTGTTGGTCATGGTCTTTTAAAGACAGAGGACCACAATGTTTCAAAAATACTTAACATTTCGGTCCCTAAGACGAAGAAACAAGTAAGGAGTCTATTAGGTTTGATCCAATTCTACGGACGATTCATTCCGAATCTGTCCTCCATTATGGCACCGCTTTCTACTTTATTGAAGAAAGGGTCGCCTAATCTGATCCGCTGGTCTAAAGAATGTCAATCCTCATTGGACCAGGTTTAAGCCCTATTTTCATCTCCACCTATTCTTAGGTTACCTACTATTGAGAAGACTTTTGTTCTTCGAAGTGACGCCTCGTCAACTGGGATTGGGGCGGCACTAATGCAGGAGTATTCTGATACTCTGCATCCGGTGATGTATATCTCTAGGAAATTAAATGCTGCAGAAAAGAATTACTCGGTTTTAGACCGTGAGTTATTGGCTATGGTATGGTCTATTCTGAAGTTACAAAGATTTCTTCTAGGCGCACATTTCATTGTGGAAACCGACCAGAAAGCGCTTACTGCTATTCAGAGCAAAAACTTGAAGAGCTCGAGGTCCACTCGTTATGCCATAGCTCTTCAACCATTTCATTTCTCGGTTCGAGCTATCCGTGGTTCGGATAATGTGATGGCAGACATTCTGTCCAGATGCCCACACGATTCCGCATGATTCTTCTGTCATATATATATATTTCCTGATATACAGTCCAATGTTGTAATGACATGTTAGTAGATTTTTTTTTCTCACTTTTTTGAGGGGAATTTATAACATTGTACCATGTAATTATCTAAGAAGGCTTAGTTAGTGATATACGGGCCAAAAGATCACTCGGCCACATTTAAACAATATATTTGCATAATTGTATTGAGAGATTTACCAGTTGTCTTTAAGATTTGTGTTATTGATATTTTCGCAGCACATCATTGAAGATGCGAGATTGTGTCCATTGTGGAACTTTGAGTATATCAAGTCCTGTCCTAGATTGGGAGCGGATGATGTCCACATCTTCTTCTATTGAATGTTTTATGTCAACGAAGATCAACACATGTATTACTTATTAATTACTGTTGCTTTATATAATGTAATAAAATAGTGCGGTATATTAATATGTTACACCGCTGTTTGCACAACACATTATATGATATCATAATAATATATTTAATTTCATATATTGGTATGAGAATAATTTGATTTTCATTATGATGTTGCCATCATTGTGGCGTGTGTTGGTGGCACCTTCCTGGAATATATAAGCGTATACTTAGATAAATTTTTTCTCTAAGGAGCTGAGATATGATCTCAGTGTCGCTCCATGCGTTGAGCTAATTTGTTAGGTATATATCCGCGCATCATACGTGCGTTAGGAGCCTAGATTTTTTTTTTCCGGCTCCAGGATTTAAAAAAAAAAATGTTTCATTTTTTTTTTCCCGGGAGGGTGCGGTAATGTTACGCACGGATCATTATTATTTTTCGTTTGTATAAACATTTTTCGTATGTATGATCATTTTTTGACTGAAATGTATATTATATATATTTACAGTCAAAGGGACAGAACCCGAAATATTGATACTGCTATTTTTTAGGAGTTTACCTCCTCTTGTATAGAGACACGTTCGGTCTATAATTTCTTGAACGAAGCGTGACCACATCTCCTTATTTGGTAGTACCAGTCAACTATGGTAGATGTCTGAAAACCTGTCTTAACGCTTCTTTTCATGACCATAAAAGGCGCGACTGTGTAAGACTTTTATCTCGAATGTTCTTAGAATCGTCTTATTGTGAACGGCGACTCAGAGATTGTCGTTCTGCGCATGTCTCGACCTGGTTTTCGTTTGTTGTTCCGGCCAGCTCGGGGAGTTTAGAAATGGTCTAAGTCGCGAGCAGACGCGACCTGCGTCTTGTGATTTTCTGAGGGAAATACATTGTCTTTGTGAGTTAGTTAGCTAACTAGACTATTTCCCAGTATTATTCAAGCCTGCCTGGAGGCATATGTTCATGGTTGATTTTCCGAAATAAGGTAATTCCTCTTGTATCGAACTTTATGCTATCATCTAGAGGTTCGTCATTTTGTCGCCTTTTTGCTCGCCTGTGTGATTCAAAATGGAGAGGTACTTTGACTAGGATTAAGTCACCGGTATCTTTATACCTGAACTAGTTATATATATATGGGTCGCTCTAGACCAACAAGACTATTGTCTGTGTTCCAGGATTCGTTATATCAGAGATCACGTCCAAGTCAGATGGTTAGACTTAGAAACATTATAAAGGTCGAGCTGACCTGTAATCCATGTATGCTATTCACGTGCAGACAGTAAACGGACTGATTGTATACATCTGATCTGCTAGCATCAGAAAGGGAATATTTATTATTGTCTATGAACAGTGATGATCTGCAGCTGACACTGTTGCAGAATTTATATATATATTATTTATACAGCTTCACGAACTAGAACTCTATGATTTTGAATGCTGAACTCGTTGAACTATGTTGATGATATAAATATCCTGACTGTTTTGTGGCGTGCAATAAATGGAAAAAAAATTATACAACGAAGTTACCATTTCTATGACTCTACACATCATGTTGCCTGTGTTATACCCTGTGAACTGTTCTACTACCACATACACAGCAACATCCTAAAATCAGAGAAATTCTTCTGGGAAAGAACATAAAGTAGTTTTTGAACTGAAGGGGAAATATATATACTGTTCAAAAAAAGAAACGCAACTTTTTTGGTGTTACTTTTATAAAAGATATTCGCTGATTGGACATCAGTCAACCTATCGACTGTGTCCACCTGGTCATTAACTTCTTGTGGTTACCTGAATTGTACTCACCTCATGATTCGTGAGGTCATGAAAGAGGTCAAGGTCAAAACAACATTTTTGACAATAACTCGTGACAGGTTCATGAGAATCCCGTGAAACTTACTGAACACAAAATTCTCTGACCATATTATTGAATGCCTATAAAAGATTGACGCTCCTCGAATAAATTCAGTTGAAAATTCAATGCGCAAGTATGGCTCATCTCACTACAGAACAACGACTCATCATCATTGGACGTTTACAGACTGGACAGTCACAAAGTGTAGTGGCCAGACAATTTAATGGGGTTAGAAGCACCACTAGTCGCCTTTGGAGGCGATTTCAAGAAACTGGCTCAGTGGCAGACCGGCCGCGCAGTGGAAGACCCAGAGTCACAACTCCTGCCGAAGACAGCTTCATACGGCTGCGTCACCTCAGGAATCGACTTGCATCTGCGTCCTCCACAGTCCAGTCAATGTCAGCAACTCGTCGAATTTCAGATCAAACTGTCAGGAACCGGCTGCACGACTCTGGCCTTTGGGCTAGAAGACCCTACAGAGGTCCTAATCTTACGGACCGGCATCGCCAGAACCGACTGCATTGGGCGAACCAGCATCGTCAATGGACCGTTGGGAATGACTGAAGACGGGTTTGGTTTAGTGATGAATCATTTTTTGTGCTCTAGCAACACGATAGACGGAAAAGAGTTTACCGCAAAGTCCATGAGCGCTACGCACAGAACAGCGTTGATGAGGCTCCTCCACATGGTGGTGGAGGTGTACTGATGTGGGGGGCGATCAACTTCATGGGAAGAAGTGACCTGGTGCAAATTGAAGGACGCCTGAATGCCCAACGATACGTCGCTGAAATTCTTCATCCTCACGTCCTTCCACTTCTGGCTGCACGAGGGTCGATTTTTCAGCAGGATAACGCTCGACCTCATGTGGCACAACTCACCACCCAGTTCCTTGCTGACAACAACGTCCAGACCATTCCGTGGCCAGGCATGTCATCAGACATGAACCCCATAGAACACTTATGGGATGAACTCGACAGACGACTCCGCCAGCGAGACGTGGCTCCAGCCAATCTCCGACAGTTGTCTCTTGCACTGCGGGAAGAGTGTGCAGCCATCCCACAACAACAGATCCAACGGCTAATCAGATCCATGTTAAGGAGATGTCGTTCTCTGATAGAGGCCAGAGGAGACCATACACCTTACTGAAAAGGCTTTACACAGTAATTTGTATAATATCTATATAGCGGTTTCATATTTAAGCATATGAATGGATTTGGTTTTGACAGTATAAATCTTATTTGTATAAACATAGATTTGGTTGTAAAATGGTATAATTTGCAGAATTGTTTGTATAAAGATAGATTTGTTGTATAAAGATAGATTGGTTGTATAAAGATAGATCGTTTGTATAAAGATAGATTGGTTGTATAAAAATAGATTGGTTGTATAAAGATAGATTGATTGTATCAAGATAGATTTGTTGTATAAAGATAGATTGGTTGTATAAAGATAGATTTGTTGTATAAAGATAGATTGGTTGTATAAAGATAGATTGGTTGTATAAAGATAGATTGGTTGTATAATATATGGATTCTGTGATGAGAGCCTGATGGAGAATGCGATGGAAGGCAACAGACGATATTAATTGAGCTTCAAGGTAACGGGAAAAGTCAACAACAGAATAGACAAACAGTAGGAAATTGGGTAGAAACATGGTCGCCTATGCTAGCTGGCTTGACACTTGAAGAATAAATATTGAGTATGCTCTTTTCGCTTTTTACATCGTCTCCATTACTTCACTTTCGTCTAATTTACTTTCACATTTAAAGAACTTTCTTTCACAATTTGTCTCCACTTGTGTGTAAGGCATACCCAGGTAGAACAGTCCCAACTTCGATGGCTTGGCTATGTCTGCAGAATGGGAGAAGATCGGTGTAACAGTCGGTTGTACCAGTCTAGTGTTGCGTTGTAGAAAAACAGATTAGTATAGCCCCATCAACTGGGCATCTGAATGTAACCTACTGTTTTGCCGACTGTTTATTACCAGATGTTAAAGTCTGTTTGCTCGTGTAAATTCTGGTATTTGTACCGTGTTGAAGTGTCGCTGAGTGGGCGTGTCGTTTATCACCTGGACAGTGTAATGTTGAGTGTATCTAGGTCGACAGCGTGAGGCACAGCCAAGGTGTAATGCAGACACTCACACATAACAGCATACTGGTTCTCAGGTGGGTAGAACAAGTAATAAGATGTTGTAGTGAGTAATGGTGGGTGTAATCAGCAGATCGATGACACGAAGTCGTATAGGCTCTTATTTAGGGACACACAAACTCACTCCACCACACGTAGAAGTCACAGATGTGGTTAATGCAGATGACTTTCTCTTCAACATTTATTACAGCAATAGTACGTTCACGGACAACACAGTCAGTAGAACAAGGAACATGGACATTTCATGTGTAGTAATGCATATAACCATCGAGCATAATCAACCCTGCATAGCTCGTATGTATGATGCTAGTAACGTTGGCTTGATAATATATATATTCTCATACTGTAGCTCAGAGTCCCTGACTAAACGCGTCAGGTAGTCTTGTGACAAATATAGTTGCTTAATATCGAAGTCTGTGAACTTGTTGATAAAGTCAAGACTTCATCTGGCTTCTCCCGCCAGACACTTCTTCTTCTGCTCGAAGATATAGGCCGTAATGTCGGGCCTCATAATGATTGATGAACAACTGTGTATTTTCATAGGCAGGCATTATCCTCCATACCGAAACATACTGCCTTAATGCGGGTTTCATATAAATATACGTTCATTGTGCTTCTATAAAGTAATTCGACAAATAGACTTAGTTAGCTACGTCAAGCACACATAATGGACTCTGGATCTCAAGAACTGTGAGCGCTACTCACAGGTACATACTAAATGTTCTGCAATCTTGGCATAATAATAAAGTTTATTTTACCTTGGACAGAATCCGAGAAATACACAAATAATCACTGTCGTCATTCTAGACGAACAGAATAACTCTGGGGAGAATCACTAAGATCACAGTAATACTGAAGACTCTCTTTCCCCCAGTTAATGCAGAAAAGAACAACGGACATCTTGTCCGGTCAGAAAAACAGCTCATCACTCCCAGACGGAAGTCTTCTTGGTTCGCGCTAAAAACTAGCGCATGCGTAGACAGAACAGATTTGAGAACAGTTAACCGGCCCGTCTTAAGACAGATCAACCACAAAGAATAAACACAGGGAAGATAACCCCAAATCAACCTGTCCCAGAGAGTTAACATACAGTTCTCTACCTTCGATCGTCAAAAGTATTAAATAGATTTACGTCTTATGAAACCGTCAAAAAACGACAGCAACAGACTACCACCCCCTCCGGATAAAAAAAAATGAAACATTTTTTTTTAAAATACATCAATGAGCGAGATGCAACAAGCTCATAACGCATGAATGATGCGCCGATGAAAGGATCAATATAAATATAACGACATAATGTCAGACCCAATCAACGCACAATAGCGTGTCTAGTGAGAACACAAATTCACCTCACAAAATAAGAGAAAATATTTTCTCCAAGTAAAATATATCCGGCAGGTACCATGAAATAAACATCAGTTGCTGGCGATGCTAACAAAAATCACATACATATAAAAAAATGCAATGTTATAGAAATGCGAATGATAACGTATATGGAAAAGTCATATAAACATATAAATCTATTGAAGTTTCATGTTATATAATGACTATCAACTAATGGATGGACATAATCAAAATTTGTAAAGTCATTTTATTTACATATGACAATACAAGTGTATAATCTAACAAATAGAAGATGGCATCCATATAGAATAAATCAATTCTGTATCTCGCAGATCATGAAAGCAGCATCCACGTAGTATGTAAGGAAGACATATCGCAACATCAAGGTTCTCAAAAGCACTCCGTACCTGGTACTAGTTTGCACTGAGAACAATATAAGTGATACAATTAGCAAAATGCTATAATGTACTATAATTACAAATACATATTTAAGTGTTAAATGTGGCCGCATTAATTTTTTCGACCTTTATGTTATGTCAACTCAACCTTCTCCATTACACTAAAGATGGAAATAGAGAAAGCAAACAAGTAATTTACCACTCTAAGGTGACAGCAAATGTGTTAATATATATTGTTATAGTGAAGAGACATGTGTCTAGCAGTGTATCAGGAAAATCTAGGACACAAGACTTAAGTGGACTCATTGGGCATCTAGACAGTATGTCTGCCATCACGTTATCCAGACCACGGATAGCTCGCACCGTGAAATGAAAAGGTTGAAGAGCAATAGCATATCGAGTAGATCTCGAGCTCTTCAAATTCTTACACTGAATAGCTGTAAGAGCTTTTGGGTCTGTTTCCACAATGAAATGCGCACCAAGAAGGAATCTTTGTAACTTAAGGATTGACCAAACCATAGCCAACAATTCACGGTCTAGAACCGAGTAATTCCTTTCTGCCGCATTCAGTTTCCTAGAAATATACATTACAGGATGCAGAGTTCCTGAATACTCCTGCATTAGTGCCGCTCCGATTACTGGGGATGAGGCGTCACTACGAAGAACAAAAGTCTTATCAGCAATAGGTAGCCTTAAGATAGGTGGGAATGAGAACAAATTCTTAATCTGATCCAATGAAGCTTGAAATTCTTGACACCAGCGCACCATGTTAGGAGACCCTTTCTTCAATAGGGTTGAGAGTGGTGCCATGATAGAGGATAGATTCTTAATGAATCTTCCGTAGAATTGTATCAATCCCAAGAGACTACGTACTTGTTTTTTTGTTTTAGGCACAGAGATATTTAATATCTTAGAAATGTTTTGGTCCTCTGTCTTCAATAGACCATGACCAACTCGATGACCCAGGAAAGAAATTTCACTAAACCCAACATAGGCTTTAGAGGGTTTTGCAGTCAAATTATGCTCGCGTAGAGTTGACAGCATTTCATTTAAACCCAAATAGTGATCTTCCCAAGTATTACTGAAAAGACAGATGTCGTCTAAGTATGCAATGACATCTGAACGATATGAGAGAATTCGACGCATCATGCCCGAAAGGCATAAAATTCCACTGAAACAAACCCCTAGATGTTGAGAAAGCAGTGAGACGTTTGGCGTGTTCAGTTAACGGAATTTGCCAATAGCCTTTTGACAAGTCAAGTTTAGTAAAGAATCGAGAGTTAGAAAGTCTAGTAAGTAGATCTTCTAATAAAGGCATAGGTTCAGCATCGAACTTAATAACTTGGTTCAATTTGCGATAATCTACGCAAAGGCGTATGTTATTGTCTTTCTTTCGAACAATAACCATGGACGAAGAGTATGCTGAAGTGGATGGTTCAATTATCTTCATTTGTATCATCTCATCCAATTCTTTCTCGACTTGTGCTTGGAAATGAATAGGAATAGGATATGGTCTTACTCTGATCGGATTATGATCAGTAAGTATAATGTCATGCTCAATGACATTTGTGTGTCCAGGAATGTCGGCAAGGACATCCTGAAATGCTTGTAGCGTAGAAGATATTTGTCGCTGTTCCTCAAAAGACAAATTAGAAGAAACAGTAACGTTTCTCCATGATTCCGTAGAAGTAAGTGGAATCACAGGAAGAAGATTGACATCCGAAAAAGAAGTTTTCTCATCCTGTATAACTGACAGGGATGAGATATGACCTTGTTGGACTGGACAGTTGTCCGTTGCCTGGAAAATAGGCTGCAAATAGTCTGGTCGCTCATGATATTCCGTAAGCATATTTATATGGAAGGTTTTATGCCTTCCATCAATATCGACAACGTAGTCGACATCGGAAATCTTCGAGACTATTGCATATGGACCTTTCCATGTAATAAGAAGTCTGTTCTCTCTGGAAGGGAGTAAAACAAACGCTTTGTCTCCAGGACAAAGTAGACGTAGGCGTCTCTTCTTATTAGCAAATCGTCTTGCCTTTTCCTTAGCAAATTCGGATGATGAAGTTGCTAGCTTGCATGCTTCAATAATTTTTTTTCTGAGAGCAATGACATACTCATATGAAGATTGTGTGTCATTGTCGATATTATCAGCAGTTATAAGATCATGCAGCAAAGACATTGGACCGCGCGGTCGCGCACCAAAGACAAGTTCAAAAGGAGAAAATCCTTTGTGTTCGTTGGGGACCTCCCTATAGGCAAAGAGAGCCGCGGGTAGGACTCTGTCCAAATCCTGAGGATGATCCTCAGTTATCTTCCCCAGTAAGTTCTTGAGTGTTCTATTAAGACGCTCAACTAATCCATTAGACATTGGGTGATAAATACTACTCAAAGATCTTTTAATGTGCAGAGTAGACATTACCTGCGACATTGTCTCTGATATCAATTGTGTGCCATGGTCCGACAATATTTCCCCAGGAAAACCTAAACGAGAAAATATAAGCCAAAGAGCGTCTGCGATATCAGCAGTGGAAATGCTCTGAAGAGGGATAGCCTCTGGCCAACGCGTGCACATGTTAACGCACGTAAGGATAAATTTATGTCCCCTGGCCGATTTAGTCTTAAAAGGGCCAATCATATCTATGGCCATTTTCTGAAACGGCCGAATAGGAATGTCTGCAGCCTGTATAGGCGCAGCATGCCGTGGACCTCTAGATTTCACCTCTTGACATATTTTGCAAGACCGGCAATAAATTCGTATGTCTTTATTGACAAATGGCCAAAAGAAAGACACCAGAACTCTCGACTTAGTTCGGGAAAAACCCATGTGTCCAGCACACTGAGAATCGTGTGCATGTTGAAGAATTAAAGCTCTCATACTTTTGGGTACGAGAATTTGAGAATGCATAGTCAAGTCTGAGTGTTGTATCATACGCACTAGTATACCATTCTTCATAGTGATATATGATTTGCGATTCGTATTCTGATTCGGATCACCGTTTTTAGCGAGAAGAAAGAATTTCTTTAAAGACGGGTCTTTTTCCTGTAGTTTCACAAACGAGTCATGCGAATTCTCCAAGTGATTCTCTTGGCTATGTACTTCATTAACTTCAGTAGATGAAGTTTGAGGAATAAGAGCTTGTGCTCTTGTTACCACTGCATTGGCTGTTTGCATATTCCGTTCTTCCCAGGCGGTAATTTGCTGCGGGGTGCATTCCTTAATCCCGTGCATACGCCTGATTATAAGATCCGCAATAGGATTAGGTAGAAGACACGCGTGGACATCTCCCGTAAAGAAAGGAGTAGCAATGTGAATAATAGCAGTCGAGTAATTTTCTACTGTGTCACCAAATGTTACACATTTAACTATTTTCCCCGTGGCACAGCGAGGATCTATAAGCGATTGCTTAACCCCAATAGTAGATCACCCAGAATCAAATAGCACTGAGACTGGGTTACTATCCACGAGACCGTTATGCAAGATAAGCGATCCTCTCCCGTCATGCGCAATTGCAGCAGGGAGAGCGGGAAGAGGGTGACCACAACTTAAAGTAGTTACCGTGGTCGGTTCAAATAATGTTGAGCATTGAGTGCATTTAGATGCTCTCCCAAAGTCAAAAGCAGCACAAGTGACAGCATTAGAATTTTTATTATCGTTCACTTGATTATTGGCACCATGAGACTCTTGTTGTACAGAGTTTCCCTGGTGATATGATCTCTTTTTCTTGTATTGAGATCTACCACGATTATTATTCCCTCTGAAATTATCACAGTTTGATCTACCTTGATCACCGCTCTGGTTCGAATCCCAGGTTCCATAATCACTATTGTCATTACGCCATTGATTATAGTGTTTACCTGTTTGGTTTCGATGCCCCCGCGAAGGATAGCCTTGAAAGTGTCTATAGTGACTACCTTTCCGCAAATTCCCATAATTATTGGACCCGAAATAACGAGGACTATCTGATCGCCTCCAGTTCTTTGAAGAAGACCCATTATATGATGGGTTACCCTGATTCTGATTATAATTACGATTGCTCTTCTTATGAAGTTGTGTTGAGCACCTTGGAATTTATTCATAAAGTTAGGGCCATATGGTGCTGCAGAAGCAACCGGCAATTCTTCTTTCCCCTTAGCATTGCTAACGGTAGCATGGGGATGTGCAGTGACGTACTGACAACAGTATTCCTCCATGTCTTTTATGTCCTTAGGTTTACGCTCATGAATAAAAGCAAGGAAAGACTCATTGACAGATGACATAACTTTATCTCGAAGTAATAATTCCATAAGGGCTTCATATGTCTTTTCTGTTTTAGACAGCTCAATCCAACGTGTGAATGTAAGACGAATCTTAGTAATAAAGTCCGAGAACTCAACTCCAGTTTCTGGTAGCATTGTCTTAAAACGAAGACGATAATCTTCTTCTTTTAATTGATATCTTTTATGTAATGTTGCCCTGACAACATCATAATTAGTTCTATCAGTTTCCTCTACTGCCATTACAGTACTTAATGGTTCACCTGAAAGTAACTCCATCAGTTATCCGACATATTGTTCCTTTTCTACCTTATGCATTACGCATGTTAATTGAAATCTATCAAGGTAGAAGGTTATGTCGTCCTTTAGAGGGTTGACAGGAGGTAATTTGACCTTATAAGTATTCTCCTTTATCTTACCCGAAGTTGATTGAGGAGCACTCATATTCATCACCTTTAATTTCTCCAACTCCAAAGCTAATAGCTTTTCCTTATGTTCCATTTGTGCTTTCCTTTCCTCAGCAGCAGCTAGAAGTTTTCTCTCCTCAGAAGCAGCTTGAAATTTTCTCTCCTCAACAGCAGCTTGAAATTTTCTCTCCTCAGCAGCAGCTTCTCTGTCTAATCTTTTATTTTCAGCTTCAGCAGCAGCTTGAAGTTTTCTCTCTTCAGCTTCTCTTTGTTGCTGTATTCTTCTATCTTCAGCTTCTCTGTCCAACTGCATTTGCATCCTTTTCTCTTCAGCCTTCTGTGCTTTGGCATATTGAGCAAGTGCAAACTCTTCCAATTTCTCACCAGTTTTGCAAAGGGATTTCCCTTGCTCAATAAAGACATCTAATGTAGACATTCTGTCTAATAATATGAGATCAGACCTAAAAAATAGAATAGATTACCTTATCCCAACCTCAATGGGAGACAAGTCTGTAATACTTGACTTGTATACTCACTTCACTTTATTTATCCCAATCTCCGTGGGAGACAAGTCTTTTAATCAAAAACTTGTATAATCACCTTGTTTCTTTATAATAATATGATCATAAATAAACTCTATCTGAAAAGTGCATCATATTAACAATAATAGTTCATGACCAAGTATATATATAGACCGTGTATGATAAACATGTATCCGATAACAATACAAAGACAAGAATATAGAACAACCGAAAACGTTCGCAGAAGTCAAATGATAAATAAAGCTTAACTAAATCTAATGTTGTAAAAAATTACAATGATAACTGCAAAAAATCAACACAAATGACAACACTGTTATAAACAAAAAGGTGTATAGAAATAAATGAAAGGAAGGAAGAGGGTAGACAATTACAAACAAAAAAAATCAAAAATCAAAGAATGGAAAAAATAACGAAAACGACACTAACACATCTCGTCACAGCTAAGAAAAAAAAATGAAAAGTAGCAACCCACGTCGCTCGCAATTTCCGCTGTGGGAAATATGCACAGTCCCTACAGAAAACGCTCTCAATAGAACCTCTGTCACGTGGTATATTCTAAAGGAGTCACCTTCCCAACTAACCCGCAAAACATACACACCAACACAATGTGTAAACAAAGAACATGTGATATGTGAATACACAATAAAGAATGTGTGTAGAGGAAGGCTCAGTTGAACATAAATAAAGGCACAGTTTACTACACAAACGGGCCACTTATCTTAAGCACAATCCTCAAACACCCGCAAAGATGCAGTACAATGCGGTTCAACTGTCAACAACAATGGAAGACGATCCACCGTTGAATGTCACCGTAACTTGACAATAGGTAGTGGTCTCCAAAGTGTAGTATGTAAACAACAGTTTGACCTCCTGAGCTTTAACGTAAACAACGTGACTTGACAATATATGTCCATAGACGACTGTCAAAATGTAGAAAGTTGTTTATCTCCAACGTACAGCATAAATGAAGCTCCTAAGCTGTGGTCCATAAAGCATTATAAAGCGTTGACCTGCTTAGCACTGTTCGCTGCGTATCTGTCAATCCACAATGTTATGTAGACACCCACGAATCTAGTCCACCAGATGTAACAGTCGGTTGTACCAGTCTAGTGTTGCGTTGTAGAAACAGATTAGTATAGCCCCATCAACTGGGCACCTGATGTAACCTACTGTTTTGCCGACTGTTTATTACCAGATGTTAAAGTCTGTTTGCTCGTGTGAATTCTGGTATTTGTACCGTGTTGAAGTGTCGCTGAGTGGGCGTGTCGTTTATCACCTGGACAGTGTAATGTTGAGTGTATCTAGGTCGACAGCGTGAGGCACAGCCAAGGTGTAATGCAGACACTCACACATAACAGCATACCTGGTTCTCAGGTGTGTAGAACAAAAAGTAAGATGTTGTAGTGAGTAATGGTGTGTGTAATCAGCAGATCGATGACACGAAGTCGTATAGGCTCTTATTTAGGGACACACAAACTCACTCCACCACACGTAGAATTCACAGATGTGGTTAATGCAGATGACTTTCTCTTCAACATTTATTACAGCAATAGTACGTTGACGGACAACACAGTCAGTAGAACAAGGAACATGGACATTTCATGTGTAGTAATGCATATAACCATCGAGCATAATCAACCCTGCATAGCTCGTATGTATGATGCTAGTAACGTTGGCTTGATAATATATATATATTCTCATACTGTAGCTCAGAGCCCCTGACTAAACGCGTCAGGTAGTCTTGTGACAAATATAGTTGCTTAATATCGAAGTCTGTGAATTTGTTGATAAAGTCAAGACTTCATCTAGCTTCTCCCGCCAGACACTTCTTCTTCTGCTCGAAGATATAGGCCGTAATGTCGGGCCTCATAATGATTGATGAACAACTGTGTATTTTCATATTTTCATAGGCAGGCATTATCCTCCATACCGAAACATACCGCCTTAATGCGGGTTTCATATAAATATACGTTCATTGTGCTTCTATAAAGTAATTCGACGAATAGACTTAGTTAGCTACGTCAAGCACACATAATGGACTCTGGATCTCAAGAACTGTGAGCGCTACTCACAGGTACATACTAAATGTTCTGTAATCTTGGCATAATAATAAAGTTTATTTTACCTTGGACAGAATCCGAGAAATACACGAATAACCACTGTCGTCATTCTAGACGAACAGAATAACTCTGGGGAGAATCACTAAGATCACAGTTATACTGAAGACTCTCTTTCCCCCAGTTAATGCAGAGAAGAACAACGGACATCTTGTCCGGTCAGAAAAACAGCTCATCACTCCCAGACGGAAGTCTTCTTGGTTCGCGCTAAAAACTAGCGCATGCGTAGACAGAACAGATTTGAGAACAGTTAACCGGCCCGTCTTAAGACAGATCAACCACAAAGAATAAACACAGGGAAGATAACCCCAAATCAACCTGTCCCAGAGAGTTAACATACAGTTCTCTACCTTCGATCGTCAAAAGTATTAAATAGATTTACGTCTTATGAAACCGTCAAAAAACGACAGCAACAATCGGCTACCACGACAAGCATGGGAAACTAAGAGCCAGGGATCCAGACCCCCAGGACGACCCAGAGTCCGCTGGGAGAACAACGTTAGACAATCTCCGAAGGACCGAGGACTAGAATGGAACCAAGCCAGGACGAAGACAGTCGATAGGATAGTCTGGAGCTCTCTCTGGCAAATCTCTACACCTCACGGTATAAGAGGATCGTCTAAGTAAGTAAGTAATTGTGTGTGAGGGTTTTGTTTTTACATCTGCATTATTCGTGTGAGCTTACAGTTTTCTGCCGAAAAAAAAAATGTATCGGGCCCATGATATTACCATTTTAACTTGTAGTCTTCTGATGTTTCTACATCCTACCTGAACTTATTTTTCTCAACCCCAAATCTATATTCTGTTCTTGCTTGTCGTATTCTGTTTTTTCCACTTAAGTTACAAGTTCTTGTTGATCGTATTCTGTTTTAATCTCTTCACTTTCTGTTCTAGTTCTTGATCCCTTCACTTGTCATCTCCGGTGTCATTTTGTTTTTGCTTTCCTCATTGTATTTGCGACTGATTTTTCAGTTATTGCGTTTAATATATTTATTTCTCCACATTCTTCTTTTACAAATTTATATGGAAACGAGAGGAAGTACAAACCGAATGCGTGATATCAAAATATGCATTGTAAGTTTTCCGTGTGGCAAGTGATCCAATTCTATGTTTTGCTCTTCCAGTTATTGCATATTTTCTTGAAATGTTCTCTATAATCTTGTTTTGTTTTTTGGTTTTTTTTTTTTCAAACTAACAACAAACAATTGAAAAACTGGAAGTAAACAGTTTTGTGTCTGGTAGCCTTACAGGCTGACGACTGACACGAACAGTTGTATTTTATGTGGAAAGGGGCGAGGAAAGATGGCCAACCCAAGAGATAAATGCGTCTGTGTCAGTATGACTTTCTGTACTAAATGCAACCAGGATACAATGTGAGTTATATTTTGTTGGTCATATTATCCTTGTGTGTAAACTACACTCGCTGTCATCATCATCATCGTTCTCATCCATCTGTAACGTTAATAAATAGTCTAGGGGAAAGAATGCTGGTTTATAGAGATCTGGTGATAAATACTAGGTAGTTGTCGAACTTGTTATTCGTCTGAATTAGTGAAGGGAGAAATGTTTGATCTTAACGACATCTGCGCAGTGATTAGGTTGACATTCTCAGCAGTAACGAGTGGAACAAGGAGTAAGGGTTCAGCAGAAAATGCAGCTGAGCATTGACAAAATTTACTTAAAAGAATGTCATTTTGTTGGAGAGGTTATGTGAACATGTTGGGAGCCGCGCTGGTGTAATGATTACAACGTTGCGCTGGCGATCAGGTGTTCATGGTTCAAGCCCGGGCGTCAGCATTTGAAGGAGTATCAACGACTGGGATTTTGACTGAATAACCTGAACGGCTCCTGAGATAAACCCTCTGTGGATGAGAAGGAGTGAAGCTAATGACCGGGTTGGAAGGAAAGCCCACAGGTTCCCCAGCCTTACAATAACATATCATTGGGCCGAAGGGCTGAAAGCCCAAGTGCCGCTGGTTAAGGAAAAAAAAATGTGAACATGTAGGAAGAATAAATGCGTACGCGTTTATGTGAGTTTGTTCTGGATGAGTTGCCTGGTCATGAGATTATACCAGGTCAGATAATCACGTGATAATTTGTAACCAGGAAGATTACTATTGGCAAACACGGCACTTTGTTATGTCTTATATGTTTGCTTGCTTTAACGTCTTACATTTTAAAAATGCTGTTTTAAAGTCTCAGTTTCTTTAAACAGTTCCTCAGTAAAGATGAGTTTTACCTGTGTCATGAACCAGAGTTCCTTTTTTTTTTTTTTTTTTTGTGACGATGCAGTGTAAAGCATCGAGATGTGGATATATATAATGGGGCATATCTTATGGAAAGAGAAGAAAACAAATAGGGAAGTCCTAGAAAACCTACGCATGAAAAGATAACTAATAAAGGAGATCCAAATTAGGCAGCTAAAATATTTTGGCCACATAAAAAGACATAACACCTTGTAGAAGACCATAATAGAAGAGAGAGTTGAAGGCAAACGTGCGAGGGGAAATTGAGTTAGGGAAGGAAAAGGCAGCGATGAAGTGAACTGGTCACTCCACCTCTCGATGCTGGACGTAGTATGATGAAGTCTCTAACACTTCACTTCCCTACGACAGTATCTGCTATGGGACTATCTTTACCTTTTAGAAGAAGGACAAGACCAACTATTTCAAAAAAAAAAAAAAAAATTGTATACTAACTAGAATAAGCACACAGCCGACCGACATTGGGCAGCTGATCCCATGCCCAACCTTCCTTGGACTTAAGAGTTGGGTATTATAGTATCATTTTTGTTTTAAATAAAATTTGGCCTCGTTTTGGCGAGGCGCGCCCCGTTCAACCTAACCGGTTATATTAGGGTGCATGTCCAAATATAAAAGACCATTATGTCTGGAGAATGATTATAGTTTCACTGTTCTTTGGCCCTGGCCCTGGTAAAACACACATTATTTATTTTTCGAATTTGGTTTGGTTTGGTTTTAAGGACATTTTCATTGCACAGCCACAACTCCATTAGTGCTCCGATCTCCTCCATTAGATCACACAACTCCATCACTGCTCCGATCTCCTCCATTAGATCACACAACTCCATCACTGCTCCGATCTCCTCCCTTAGATCACACAACTCCATCAGTGCTCCGATCTCTTCCATTAAATCACACAACGAGGATATCAGCAAAGCGTGCCAACTCTGTAGCACCGGTGAGAATCCCAGTGTGTTTATACAGGAATCATACAATCTATACATATTTTTGTGGTGGGTAGGTTTCCTCATTTTTGAATTTTACCAGGACAGTGGCGGTATGGCCTACTCTTTACGATTTCCAACTGCCGAGGGATTATTACACACAGGGCCTACTGTATTATTCGCCTTTATCCGAGAAGGCTAGGCATCCATTTCACTACCTAGGAGACGGGAGAGGGGGAAAGGGGAGGGGAGGGAGTATGCTATCATTAAGAGCACTGTCTGTACATTTTCCCATTTACCCTATCCTAATCAAAAAGTATAGTTTCAAAGTGGCTGAAAAAGAACAAATAAAAAAATAAAAATACACACACACACACATACAGGAAAAACATATTTGCTAGTAACTGACATTAAGTGGATGATAATAATGAGGAATATATCGGTAATTCAAATATGTGAGATGCGTTTAAAAAACAATCTATCTATCTATCTATCTATCTATCTATCTATCTATCTATCTATCTATCTATCTATCTATCTATCTATCTATCTATCTATCTATCTATCTATCTATCTATCTATCTATCTATCATCTATCTATCTATCTATCTATCTATCTATCTATCTATCTATCTATCTGCCTGCCTGCCTGCGTGTCCGTCAGTTAGCCCGTTCTTCCTTTTTGTCTGTATATCTATCTAACTAGTCTGTTTCTGTCTTTACCAGTCTGTCTATCAATCTGTTAAATTTATCAACGTGTAATCCACTTAAATCATCTAAGCTCAGTTCCTCGCTCTGTTTACACCCCGACCATAAAACTATAATCAGGATAAGAGTAGCACGTATTGTGCACGTGCTGTTAAGTGGCATGATTTCGTTTTCTCATCCGTAATAAGAAGCTGAGCGTCAAATGAGCTTAGCGGTTAGGGAGTTTTCCACTGTGGCGAAGTTCCCAGGTCCCTTGACCGAAACCTGGTGGCGCCAAACTTCACTCTACCCAGCTGTCAAGGGGTACCTGACTCTCCTCTTGAGTTAGGTGTCACGGATTGCCTCCCCTGCTTTGCAGTAGTGGTCCAACAGTGACCAAAACTCAAGAGTATCTAATATTGGCGTCCAAGATATCTACCTGCGCGCAAGATTACTCTGGGCAGAGATGTAGATAGAAGGTTAATAATACTTCTACCTGAAGGGAATGTTCACAAGAAATTTCCAGAAGTAACGAACAATGTTGCATTGTGCTGAACAATTGTTAACGCATTATATCTGGCCCGTCGCCTTTTGTGAAGAATTTAAGCAATGGTTTAGCCCGTTCAAGCCCCCAGTTGGTGTAATCCAACAAAATCCCTCTTATAAGGTATAGCTCTGTTTAGTGTAAATATATGTCTAGGTATTTACATATATATAGATTAAGTATTCTGGCTCATACGTTTGCTGTCATATATATAACTGAATCAACTATTATTGTTTAGTTTTAAAACAACAGGTAACAAATTTAATAGTGAAATAGTCTTTAACAGGGTAAAATAAATATGGAAAGATTAGTGGAATTTTGATAGTTATACATTTCTCATAATTGAGATGTAGGTGGAAATTTAACTTTATACTTAAAGTTCAACTGGAATAGTCCCTTTTTGCTGGTGCCTTTTAGTTAGCCCTTAGCTTGTATGAGTGAGTCCTGCAGCTGTGGTTCATCAATTCTGTGATGACGAAAGCCTTCTCCACACTGTCTTCCACTATCGGCTGTTAGGATGGATGCTTTTCTTTTACACCAGCTGCGTTAGTACCACAAATCGTCTGATGGCTTGTAACCACGAACTTGGGACAAAGCGAAGAAACAAATGCCTGCTGAGTACATTTGTTCGCCGCAAACTAACAGGCCCATTGTCATGTGCTCCACCCATCAAAGTTAACCTCTCCGAAGAATTAAATTCCCGCGCACACAGTGTAACTCAGGGAATATGATGAAAATTCACCCATATCCTTCTGGGTGTTAACTAGGAAATTGCGTCTGGAGTGCATGAACAATGATTTGCCTGAATTACAATTTAAAAAGGTACATAATTCTCACAAGATAATATGTTACACCTTGGGCACATGTGATGTAATCATCACTCATCACTGCTCCAGTCGGAATCTGGGGTCGCTCTGCTGTCGGGTTTCCCGCACGACTAATCAGAAACAATCACCAGCTCTGCTGTAGTGGTTCATGAATGTACTATTTTTATATGTTGAGGTTGCCAGCCTCATATATAACCACTAGCAAGAAAAAATGTCAAATTCACGTTTGTAATAGAAATATTTACACTTACCCCAAATAATGGGTATACACACAAAAAATCCCACATCATCTGGGGAATCGAACCATAGACCACTGAGCTAGGAAACCAGTGCACTAACCACAATGCTACCGCGGCTCCCTACTTTAGGTTAGATGCTGTTCGAATCACTTTAGTCTGGGAAATTAGAGTTAATTCCTCTTACGGCGGGAGTCTCTGCGAAATCACTTGCTGGGAAAACTTGAGTTAAATTCCTCTTACGGCTGGGAAATTAGAGTTAATTCCTCTGACGACGAGTGTCTCTGCAAAATCACTACCTGGGAAAACTTGATTTAAAGTCGTCTTATGACTAGTGAATCTGATTCCTAGGTTTCCAGTCTTGTTATATTAAAGTCCTGGTCCCTTAAGTTTCCAGTCTTGTATTTAAATGTGCGGGTTTACTCTTAAGTTTTCAGAGTTGCCCAAATACGTTGAACAGTCACTTATAAGTATGGAATACTAAGTCCAATATCTCACTGCCTTTTGGGGAGTTGTTTGCTGTACAATGCGATATCTCTATGTGTTCTGTGTCTGGGATTTCACTACATTATATTGTACAGTTTCCAGTTTAAATCCAGCTGGGTTTCCGCTGAATGTTCCAATCAAATTCATTGTAGATTCTGGCGAACCAATCGCTCTCTAGCACTAAAGGGGTCGGCTTGATTATCATTACTTATCTCACGCGTATAAGACTTCCGGCTGCACCTCTATCTTTCGCAGTATTGTGACCATGTTTTCCTGACGTAATGTCTTCCGCCCAGATGTCTACCCCGACAGATTATCTAATTATCTCCTTTATCTGCATGCCTCCGCCAGACAGATGTCTGGTCAGACAGTCTTGCTTTCTTTCATCGTACGCACAAAAAAAGCTTGTGTCAACACGATCAGCAGCTTTTTGCTGGGGTCAAATGTTGGACCGACACGTTTCCACGGGGGGTCAGACGGATTCAAAGAGATATCCGGGTGACCGGTCTGATTACTGGGTATTGTTACGATAATACTACAGTTCACCTGGCGGAACGTAAATACGTCTGAGGAGTGGTAAACAATAAGATACGAATTACTCCCGTAGCAAATACTGCTATAGGGGAGTAGCGTGTTAGAGACTTCACTAGGCGATGTCCAGCATAAAGAGTGAAATGAATGAAAGGGCAAATGAAATGCCAATAACAAGTGAATAATAAAGAAATATGAAGAAAAGAATTTTACTACCGGAGGGCTGAAGATGTGGGACATCACACAACAGGACAGGGTCAGACATTTCGTCACATTAGGGCAGCCAAAGATAGAGAGTAAACCAGTCACACTCCTCAAAAACATTTTACCTAGTAAAACGAAGTTTCTAACAATCTACTCCCCTACGACAATATCCGCTATGGGCCAACCTACCGTATCAGAAATTGCACAAGTTATCACTGCGTGAATCAAATTTTGTCTAAAACAAGCGGATGACTGATACATTTTTACCACATATTTTTGTTGTGTCTGAAAATTTCAGAGAGCTGTACTTTTTGTTTCGTCACGCTGTTGTGAGCAAAGCTATCTATTTCGGGAAGACTGCAAAATAATCTCGCTATAGACCTTTTCAAAGCTTCATCCTTGTCGCGAGAGGTTTTAATTATTTACATACAAGATATCCTGGACATAAAGGTGTATCAGATGATACCAGGATAGTGCCAGATAAGAGACTGGTCTTATAAGAAATACCCCATTCTCTGAAAAGAGTAATGATTTATAGTAGTCCAAGGTTAAGGTCAGCTGTATAGATCACTAGGTGAGGTGGTACTGTGCAATCCTAGTTATCTAAAGTGCTCCTCTCACAGACCTACCCAAGACTATGACTAGGATAATAATTTTGATTAAATTTATAACTCAGCTAGGGGTAATCTACTAACTAACCAACAAGAACTTAGAACTGAACTTAAATAAGTCAATAAAGATTGTCTTGTGTTCGTTTAGTAATTTCACTTGAACTCAAATTGGTTCAACAACAAAAAAATGTATATATGTAATCTTACACTTTCACTATCTCACAAATTTACAGTTCTTATAATTTTATAATGACAGTTCATCTTGTCCTCTGTTACAGAGGACAAGATGAACTGTCATTATAAAATTATAAGAACTGTAAATTTGTGAGATAGTGAAAGTGAAAGATTACATATATACATTTTTTTTAAATCTTGATGTAGACTGTCTTTGTTTGGAGCTATTAGTAATACTTTCACTGTTATTAATTGATATATGTCTTTACCGACCAATATGATTTATCATCACTACAAATCTGTCATAAAATCTGTCATGTTTTTTTTTTTTTTTTTTTACAAATCTTTCATTTGGGTTATGGTAATTTTTGTGTAACTGAAAAATAGCCCAAAACTAGGCCACTTATCTTATTTCTTCACTTAGCTCCTCTGAAGGCTTGAACAACAGTTACTGGAGAGAATCCTAGAGATGATGTTCTTATAAAGGTAAAGGTGGCTCTGTTGATGTCCCTCTGTAACTACATGGGACTCTGACAACAAGAGTCTCCTCCAGCTAATTTGGCTCTTCAGATAGAGTACACCCTTTAGTGCTGGATGTAAACTGGAATGCAATAGTTAACCTACATAGTATTGGCTCACTATCTCCTTATCTAGTCAGAAGATGATATTAGACAGTTCAGACAATATGCAGTTAGTCGCAAGAGACATAACAAGTCAGTAATAACACAACTATTTCACTATGTAGTACAATATTCTAGTAAATTTTTTGTACAGCTCTGTCCATGATTTACTTCTATACGTTAATCAGGCCTTGTGGAAAACACTATTGTTGCGTGATAAATTCTCGCAACATCGTTTTATTTCAATATCTATTTTATAACGCAAGGGCAACAACTGCTTGAAATTTATAGTCACTTTTCTCGGTAAGCATTTGTCTTCTCGCGTTGGTATCGAATGCAGTTAAGTTTGAGCTGTGGTCATTTTGCGCTGGACTGCGCATGACTTGTCTTGCTTCTTGGTCGATCGGTTTCCGCCCACCACTAGTGGAGTGAGCGATTTGGAATGGCGAAAGAGATGCCTCGTTGAAGAGGGGATCTCCGCTATTTTTTGTTCTGTCAGGGATGTGTAGTCCTCTTAATGGATATTTCGTTTATTCGAGATAATACCTCTAGTGTTTCCCACATGTCGGGAGGCGTGATATTTCTGTGTATTTCATGAAAGCAAGGTAAATTGACTTTTTCATTAACTCTATCGATTTTTGGTCGTGAACGATTTCTGGTTCATAGCCTGTCTTCGAAAGTCGTCGTCACGAGATGTTTTCCTAGCTCACATGTCACTGTATTGTGTTGCATCGGTTGATGCAGGTCCCAAGGACTATTACTTGCTACTTGGTTACCTGAACTAGGTTTGAAAAACCTTTGTTATCTAGAGGATATTTTTGAGGACATTATTTATACTTCGGCAGACGTGTCTGTCTTGCTGAAGTCAGATTAAGGAGAGTGAACTGATCTCATACATCTGGTTATCTCCTGGCTGTTATAGAAAAGGATGGAGTTTTTCACCTGACTACATTTACAGCACTATGAAATATAACATGCATCTGACTCATCATTGTAATGCTGTATACCGTCCATTGCTGTATTGAATGTTGCTGTGATAATGACTGTTTGATGTGTCTACATATTCGCGTAACCATTTTGTCACTGTGGCGTCCACAATAAATAATGAAGAAAAACGTCAACGGCTGTTTCAAGAATCATTGACTTTATACGTCGTGAGTTTACTGACGTCCTATGTGGATTGCCCTGTTATTTTTGTATGAACATTGTTTTGACTGAACACATCTGCACACTACACAAAACCAGACATGCGGATACCATCCATCATCATATGGCATCACGCATCAACTATGTAATACCTTAATTAATACAATAAATCAATAACTTTCTTTCTTTCCTTTGTTTCCAGTTGGTAGTCCGTTCCATCAAGAAATAATCATTTAAAAGCATTTCAAAAACTTCGAACACACTTTCCTGTTTCATTCGTTTCCATTTTCAATTTATTTGATTAAACATAGGCTTGGATTCCTTCCAATAATTACACAGTGATTCGAACAATTATCCAACCCATCGGAAAGCAATGACGTCACAGATATTAGTTTCCTCAAAACCGTGCTATTGTAGACAATGTGTACATGTATGGAAAATCCAAAATAATTATAGTTGGCTTATTTCCCAGCGGATTTCCTCCATCTTGGTCTTATTGTAATTCTATGATTATTCTTCATCTATTACAATAACTATCTTTTTCCTAGCTTTATCCGACATTTCACTGGAGCAGCCTAAACAGCGGTTATCACTACTAGGTTCATGTAACGCTGCCTCCAATTCAGAATTTCTTCGGCATTTTACCACTCCTAGTGAAAGTCTAGTCATCTACTTACAGATAAGGATCTCTAATGTAGAATTTTGTACATCATCCGTGAGGTACTCCGTCTTTAAGCACACACTGCCTGTCCACACTTTCCTTTGTTACACAGATTTGCGGTCCACCATATTGAATGCCAAGCATATAGTAAACAGTTCGTGAAGGAGATACTTTCCCATTGGCTGACCTGCATGCCGAATTTTTGGACGGTGTCTCGTTTTCGTAAACAGGACATTTTTCTGAACGATAAATTGTCTCTCAGCAATCCTACAAAAGGACTGTTAAAGCACATAAGGTTGAGAAAGAGATTTGGTGTCCAGCCACATTTAAAATATCCCGACCCAATAGAAGTTAATTGAATTATGGCTGAGCCCCCAGGGTGAAGATTTACATTTAAAACAAAATACAGCCCAAATAAAGTTAACAAGAAAAATAACAACAGACGCTGTTAAGTTAAATTTAATAAAAAAGGGTATAGATTCTTACATATCTGAATATACATATAAATAAAAAAAAAAGTTTAGCTCTACTAATACTATTTAGAAAAAACCAACTAGTATGTCATCATATAGACCAGGAGATCTTTTCTATGGTAGTTTTTCTGGTAGGTGTTAATACTCATCTCCTCAAGGACTGTAGTAGCTGCGGAGATGATTTTGTTTCGGACTCTCTTGGTTTGGTCTTCCCCAGCACTTAGGTCTCCTAAACAGTTCAATGGGTTCAGAGGATGTCAGAGTTTGCTTCCCTGGACTCAGTGCACATCACAGATAAGGATGGGGTAAGTCACCTCTGCTGAATACCTCCTCTGCTTATGGGATGTGTCGTACGTAATGGGTTACTGGGTGTGTCACAGAGGTTTTATGATCATTGAATTGCCTATATCCTCTTCTTTATCTTTCACTCGTATCCTCTATTTTATTATCACTCTTTACCTTTTTCCTGTATTTTTCACATCCATTCGTTTTGCGAAAAATATTTTTTTCCCATTCTCACTTTCGCCAGTTTTGTTTCTCATTTAGAAACGCATTTCATTGCTGATTAAACGCAGTAGATGACATAACGTGTCAGTCTCTATAGAGACGGGAGAGAGTTAAAATGCATTCTATTTGCATTAGATGTCAGTGGACGAAACTGTGACTTTCGCTTATCTCAGACATACGAGCAGACTATGTCTGCACTTTCAGCTGACAGGCGCGTTTTCATCGGCTGAGCGCTCAGGAAAGGCGCGATAACTGACATCTCTACGGCGCAGTACGTAGAACAGGTGTCTGGGAATTCCACCTGACACGACACTCATTGTGGGCCATGGTCAGCGCGAGGTGCGAAAACTGCCTGGGCATTGGAGACAAGCCGTCTGAGAGTCGCAACTGACACGCGCTCTCTCGGTCAGTAGGTGGCACTTACGGCATGCGTTTAAGTGTTAAACGTAAGTGTTAAAGACGGAAAGGGGAGAGTACTTCGTTTTGCGAAATTAAACGTTTACCTCTTTGTCTGGTAATAGATATAACCAGAATGTTAAAACTAGATTTTCATTCCGACTCCTAAAATGTCGCAGTAGACAGATCGCTGTGCTAGATCAAAATATCTGTGTTTTGGCAAAGTCAGTTTCTTGGCCATTTTGCCGAGCTCTAGACTACCATTAGATTGCAGTATTCTAGTTCATGGTTTAGTCTGTAGTTCTGTATGGAGGTAAATATATTATATTAAATATCTAGTATTTTGTGAAGTGTTTAGAGTGTTAAATCGCTTATTTTATTTCACTAGTTAGATTTGGTGCAGAGCGCTTAATTTATATAGTCTGTATTATTTTATAGTGACGAGTTACAGTGGAAAACAGAAATTATATTTCTAGCTTAAACTCAGTCGGCTATTAAGGAATTTAATTTTACTGCTAAAATAATCAGACGAGAATAATCTTTCTAAACTAACTTTATTAATGCTAGATGCTTCATAAGTGGTGACGGAACACGTAGGTATTCCTAATTCATGATGATTGATTTTATGTATATAACTTATTTCACAGGAAGGTTTAAATGATAAGTCAAGCGGTACGCTTGCAGTTTAAAAATGTAAGTTATAGTGAGTACCTAATATGTAAAATATTTCATATGTGTTTTTCTTTATTCAGTGAATACTGGGGTTAACCCAACTTTTGCCGGCGTTTAGTACAGAGACATACCTGTGAGAAACATAAACATTTTTATCTTTTAACCACGTGGGTTTACAAGTTGACATCTGTCTGACAGTGCGTGTGTCTTCATTAATAGACAGAGTACAACTCTCACTAACGGATTTTATTAAAGACTAAATGTTTTATACTGGGCCTTTGAGCCAGATCAGATTTTCTGCACAAACTCTATGTACAAATTTAGCCGTTGTGGCAAGTAACATATTAACGTCAGTAACATTCCGACGGAGTTTCGACTAGTGGTGTGGTGACCAAATATAGTCCTTTCCTGAAAGTAGACACCGATCTGACATTCCTCAATTCTAGAAACCTAAACTATTGACACTGTGCTCGTTGTTAATGTTCGTGCCTGGACAATTTTAATGTGACCTAAACAGATATCCGAAAAATAAGAACACCCAAGACGTCGTTCCCGGAAGCAGAGAATTCATCCTGTTTTTTTGGAACTGGGGATTTCTTGGTCAAAGACTGCCCTTGACGAGTCTGTAGGTGAATGTCCTAAAAATTGTATTACCAGAAGTGGCTATCTAAGCTGTGAGTATGAACATGTGCACGTGTGCTCGGCTGAATGAATAAAGTGAATGCAGGACGGAGTGATTTCTTTATTGTTGTAATTGGGCACCCATTTGATGTCTTAACTTTCTGTATGCAAGTATTGCTAATCATATTTCTCTTAAAATGGAGCAGAGATATCAAGTCTGTCCATACCTTAAGAAGGGGGAAGTATTAGACCTAATCCTATGTATCCTTGTTTCCTTGAGGCTATCACTTTCTTCCAACGGGACTGTGGGCATACCTCGAGGGATAAGATCTAACTGTGGGTCTATCATTTCTTGTAGCAATTCCTTGATTTTTTTTATGACTATGTGTATATGCTTTGATATAATTTCTATGTGTTGTGAAGAAATTTTAGATGATAATTAAATTTCTCTTGAAATTAATCAGCGTGTTGGTCAGCTCGTTCTAGAATATTTATATAACCATTTGTTATAGTTTCCCTACGTCTGTACGTATAACTGTCGTCTTGATGTGCGTGTACGTGAGTGGTTAGAGATACATTAATATATATATATATGTGTTTAGACTGTCTGACTCCTCGAAAGCTGTCGTAGAAGATAGGTGAGAGAGAGAGAGAGAGAAGATTTCTCGATCTCAGAGACAGCCTCTATCCCATTTCTACCATCTCAATCGTGGAAATCTATTGCTATTACTACTTCTCACTGTGACTATCACTTATTCTAATCTATTCAGAAGGGACCAACCCAAGTCTTAATTCCCCTATCAAAATCTACGACATGGTGACAGGATATGGTTTGGTATGGTAAGGTAACCTGGTTAATAGGGTATAGTGGGTAGGGGTAATCTTTGGTACCGTGGACTCGTAACTTGGTTTAGTACCTTGTAACAGCAACCTGAGTTAGTACCTGGTAACCGCAACCTGGGTGGATTCGCTCACGAATTCACTACGGAATTTTCGCAACAAGTAATACCCACTCCGGTGCCCATAGATTCCGTCTGCTTCGAATGATGGTTAGCGGTCCAATGGCTTAATTCCCTCCACAATTCCAGGATGGCTGTTCCCGT